>OVBA01006448.1:0-16972 GCA_900406435.1 Lepidium aucheri
TCACAAATATTTATGTATTTTCAAGTCATTTTCGGAATTAAAAAAAAAAAATTAAGATTGAAATTATATAGACCCACAAGGTTATTTTTGTAAAAATTTTGGAGAGAGAAAAATGGGGTCAATTTTGCAATTGACCCCAAGAATTGAGTCATTTTGAAAGAAGCCCTAAATTATATAAGCTCTATCATAAAGTCTTATAAATTTTATAAGGTCTCTTATAAAACCTTATAAATTTTATAAGCTCTCTTATAAAGTTTTATAAATTTTATAAGCTCTCTTATAAAAAAATTTATAAACTCCCTTATAAATTTTTTTGGCGGGAATTTTTTTTGCGTAAAGCGGAAAAATGGTGGCACAAATTTTCTTTTTTGGTGAGAAAAATTTTTTTGGCGGGAAAAAAGTTATTTTGGTCATTTTTTCATAATGAGGGATATTTTTAAAAAATGTCCAAAAAATGAGTACAGTAATGAGAATATCCTTCTTTGAAAGGCATTTTTACAATTCTTCCTAAAGTTTAAGATTTTAAAATTTTATATTATACATTGAATTTTACCTATCTAATTATTAATAAAATACAATTTTGGATTAATTTAGTAGAGTTATTAACTCAGATTTTCTTGTAAAAAAAGAGCTTCAAAAGGAATAAACTAAAAAATAGTGTGTTGTGCATCATAACATGTTTTTTTTATAATATTTAGAACATTAAAACAATAATATATAGTCAAAATTTTAAATGATATTATGTGGGACTACACAAATATTTAAAATTGAATTTTGGTGAAAAAAGACTATATGAATTTTTGAAATCGGATTTTGGAGAAAACGGTAGAAATAGATATTCAACTAGTGTGGATCAAGCATGATCCCTCACATGCATCACAAACCATACAAAAAAAAAATTGGTGCATAAGAAAATATCTTTACTAAAAAAGTATTATATATTCTTTATTTTTCTTCTTTCATGTTAAACATTTATTTCAATCTAATTCTAACCAAAATATAAATAAAAAACGTAAAATCTAAAAATGGGATTCAGTGCTCCAATAATTATACATAAAAAAAACATTATTATCAACCTCTCCACATCACAATAGGCAAGAGGAGGGGCCAAAGTACAGAACTTTCCCTCAGAGTATGCTCCAAATTCCCAACTTGGCCTCTCTTTTTCATTTTTTGGGGTTTTATGTTCACTCTCCTTTGTCTTAATACTCATTTCTACTTACAGGAACTAAACTCTTTAATCAAGCACAACAAAGAATAAAGAAGAAAGTAATGTATGCTGAAACTGGCTTAGCTTTCCGATTCATGCAGAATTTTCCTCCAGAGATTCACCAATTTGAAGACCTCTTCAAATCTTACAAGCTCTCCGATGAAATGGTTTGTCTTTTTAATTTGACTTGAACTCAGTTTCCTTTTTTTGTCACTGCATTCAGTTTTCTGCTTTTGGGTTTCTTCTCTTCGATGTGCTTGATCTTTGATGGAAATTAAGTTTATTCCTCTTGTTGGTTAATGAAGAAAAATTCGAGTATGAAACTTGACGCGATCATTATGCTGAGCTCACATCTGTTTTGTGCTCAAAGAAAAAGCTCAGTGGGAAAAAAGGTCTTTCTGGGTAGATCAAAACACGAAAATTTCTTCTGTTGATGCTTAATAAATTGAAAAACTTTAGTTTTCCTTTGATAAAAAGCTAATTTCTCGGAAACCAAAAGATGACCTTTTGATGGGGTTTGTGATAATGGGCGTTACACTTTGCTCTTTACACAAGCTGGACTTAAAACTATACAAGCTTGTTCTACACGATCGTCAACGAAGTTGTGTTTTTAGACCATCAGATTCCGTGTTCTTTAAGACTTGTGTTATTTTTTTAATTTATTCTCTTGCTTTAGTTGGGGTTTTTGGATACATAGCGTCATTTTCTAGCAATCATTCTCCACTAAGACTGTAGCAAAGAAGTTAGATTCCCCTTTGTCATAGCCTTTTTGAACGAATTCTATACCAAAGAGATCTGTAAGTATTTGTGCATAAAACTAAAGAAGACTCATTGATTCTTGGTCGAGAGTTTCTGGTAATAAACTTTGAAGTTTGTGGTTTTGATTCTCTCTTGTCTTGTTTTGCTCATTCTTCTTATGATTGTGAAGCAGAACAATCTTGTTGAGGCATGTGAGTATGACTTTGGAGAAGAAAGTGACCTATTCAAAGCACCTGAGACGATCATGGAAGAACCAATGCTGCCCATTGATCCTCTCTCTCAAGATCTTGTTGAGCTCAGTGATCTCGGGTCCTTGCAGAGTGATCAACAGCTTATAGACAATGCTTTCTATGAGTGTGAGCAGGACCTCCTTGTGCAGTCAGCCATGGAGCCTCCGCTTTCTGAGGTACTAGACATTAAGAACATATCTTTAGTGGCAAAGATGGACAATGTTATGAAGAGTGGTAGTGTAGTCGTCTCTGATGTCCCAATTCCTAAGAGCGTGAGCTCAGGGAACCTTAGCTCAATGGATATTGCACAACACGAAGATATGGTGATTCAGAGCTTCCCTGATTTCCCTCCACTGGACTATGGGATGAGAAGAGCCTTTAGCGAAAGCGACATACAGGTTTGAACTGAAACTATGAATACTAATTTGGGTTGTGCTCTTTCTTGTCGAGTCATCGATATTCAGAGAATGTTGAGAGCTTTAGCAGACTCAAATGATAACATATATAACTCATGTAAGAGTTCATCACTTATGGTTCCTTGATGACAGACACTGGGGACTAGAAACGCTGGTATCGGTCGGTCTCAACTGGATCGAATAATTGTTAGTTGCACCTCTGAGGATCGGCGCGAGAAGCTTTCTCGATACAGGAACAAGAAGAGCAGGCGAAATTTCAGGCGTAAAATTAAGGTAAAGATCCAAACAAACTGGTTTATAGAGTTATATATACTTCAATATCGTTTTGTTGGAAGCTGAGTTATGGGTTGTTTCTGTTCGTTTTCAGTATGCCTGCAGGAAGGCTCTTGCAGACAGTCAACCAAGGATCCGAGGAAGGTTTGCAAAAACAGAAGAGATGCAGAAATGAAGATTAGTTAGAGATCTGATGCAAAGTTAAAGATATAATCCCATTTACCTTTCGTTTTTGTATGTAAGAGTTTATCTCAATAATAAGCCTAAGGAGTGAGGATTAGGAAGTAAAAACCAATCTGTAGTAGTTTACATTATCAAGTCATGCTTATATGTTAGATTTTGTGAAGTTCTCTTGTCTCTAAATGTAGAATCTGTTCGATCGATGTTCCTCTGTAATGGTTTGACCGTATATACTAATATTATATTCCTAAATCTTGTAACAATTGAACACGATTAGCTTTTGACTTTTGACGAATGAATTCACACATCTGGATCAACCAAACAATTATCAACATTTCTCAAGTATATAATTTCTGAATATTGGTTGCTCTTTCTCTCAACAACTCAAAACTCGGTTTAGTATAATCTTATCCCATGTTTTGTAACCAAACCAGAAATCGTTAATCTTGTTTAAGTAAATCCTTACCTTTATATCCATGATTAACTTGATAATCTGCTTGTAAACAAGGCAACCTCTAGGCTCTAACGAACATGATTGAGTTTCCAATCTTTATCTATACTTTTGTATTAAAAATAAAACACAGTGGTTTTCTTGGTTAGTTCTAAACCGGGAATCCCAATGAAACTGTATTATTACATAAATACCCTTACAAGTTACAAGAGTTCTGAAAAAATTGGTGGGAAAAACTTTTCAATATTGATTTTTTTTTCTCTTCCTCACTTTGTAGCTGCGTCTTCCATCAACCTCTGGTGCAAAGCTGAGCAAAGAACAATACTTTTTAAGGTCTACATTTATAAAGATACGACACATCCCGTGTAAGAATTACGAGACAAGACCGCTTTGTCTGGACTGATGATTTTGGTTATTACTACGAAGTTTTTGTTGGTAACTCAAATCATACGACAAAAACAAACACACTGTCGTAGCCGTACTATGTCAGTTCCATTGCAGCTTCCAAAGATTTTGGAACTTCATTTAAAAAGAAACATTTATAGAAATTTGATTTTGATATCAAATTAAGAGAAAGACACGATCTTTGAATTGGGTCCGAGAAGACAAAGCATGAAGAAGAAGAAAAAGCGTGGTTGCTTAATGTATATTCTCCTCAGGCGTAAGTTAGCTCAAAGCACAGTAATGTGCACACCTTCACTCACGCGATACAGAAGGTGACGCTTGATCGAACGACCCACTCTGCGTCTTCTCTCTCTTCTCAACTCTGTCACGCTTTCTCTCTCTAAAATTTTGCTTACTCAGAACAAATAAAAATTGGTCGAAATTTTCCATCTTTCGATTTAAAGCTAGCATTTTTTTTTGGTTTTGTTATCCGAATCATAAAGAAAGGACGCATTTTTGTTATTTGGGTTTTCTGGAAACTTAAGAGAAATATAGAGAGAAAGAAGTTAGGAACAGATCTCTCTCTTTCTCTTTCGCTCTCTTTTCATTCGTGCCAAACATTTCTTTCTTCTTCCGCTGAAAAAACATCTGCAATTTTGTGTCTTTCTTTGTTGATACGATTGGTATGCGATTTTCAGCTCTGGGTCAGAGAAGACGAGGACTGTTCTTTGACATCGGAATTGGGGTCTAGATTAGGGTTCGCGAGCGATTTTAGGAATTTGGAGGAGTTTTAGTTTGCTGATTCTTGATTGGAACAGTAGCTATACGTGATGCTCTGATTGGTTGCTAAATCTGTTTTCCAGAAGGAGAATGATAATCAAGCGGAAATTTAAAACTCAGATACCGAGTTTGAAACGGTGCAAACTCGGCAACTCGGCGAGTGAGTTAAGGAAGAAGAAGAGAAAAGCAAACTCGGGAGGTTACTACTATCCTCTTAACATTCTCGGAGAAATCGCCGCCGGGATTGTTCCTGCTAGAGGACGGAATAAATTACCTGCTTCCTGGTGCAATGAAGTTTCGTGTTCTCCTCCTGTTGTGGTTGAAGAGTCAATGTCCAAGGGAAGATCCGATTCCGGCACTGTAAGGGATTCTCCGGCTGAAGTCTCACGCCCACCGCTTGTTCGGACATCTAGAGGACGAATTCAGGTGCTTCCTTCTCGATTCAACGATTCGGTGCTCGAGAATTGGAGGAAAGATGCCAAAAGTGATTCTGAGTTGGAGGAAGAAATAGAATGCAGAAATGAGAAAGTTAGTTTTCGAGGTGCTAAATCCAGTAATTTTAAAAACAAGCAACCAAATAGGAACCCCAAGTATGGTGCATTGTATAAAGAAGAGAAGTTTCAGGAGCATCATCGTGGTGGAGCTCATGTTCGTGTTGACAGACCGAGGGGAGATGAGAAGCTTCCGAAGAAAGAAGGTTCTTATGGGCCAGAGAACTTCTATTCAGGTGACTTGGTTTGGGCTAAATCTGGGACAAAGGAGCCGTTTTGGCCGGCTATTGTAATCGATCCAATGACACAAGCACCCGAGCTTGTTTTGAGATCTTGTATACCTGATGCAGCCTGCGTTGTCTTCTTTGGCCACTCTGGGAACGAGAATGAAAGGGTACGAAGAGACAAATGGCTTTCCAAAATTAGATTTTGCCTTTTATGTTTTTCCTACATTTGACCGTTTTTGATGTAAGCAGGACTATGCATGGGTGAGGAGAGGGATGATCTTCCCTTTTGTGGATTACGTGGCCAGGTGAGTCTAGTTTATTATCAAAAGAAACGGTCTTTAATGTGGATTAGTGCTTATTAGCTATTATTCAGGTTCCACGAACAATCTGAACTACAAGAGTGCAATCATGGGGGTTTTCAGATGGCACTGGACGAAGCATTTTTGGCAGACCAAGGATTCACGGAGAAATTGATGCATGATATTCATTTGGCTGCTGGTAATCCGACTTTTGACGATGCTTTCTACAGGTCGATTCAAGAAACTACGGTCTCAAATCAGGATCTCAATAACGATCCCTCAAGCCAGGCAAGTGTCTCCGTCTGTGAGATCTTTGAACAGGGGGTTGCTTTCATTGTAACATGTTTGTTCGTTAGTTTTGTTCTAGTTTCCTAAACAACATAAACCTGCTAAGATTTAACTCCATGCCTCTTGGTCCATTTCTATATGGCTTTCTTTCTTATATCCTTTTGTGAAAATCTCATTCAATCTGGGAAATGTATCTTATTATCTTTATGCTTTGCAGTGGCTGTTAGAGAAATACAGAAATCCACTAGCATGTGTAGGATGTGGAACGGTCATCTCTTTTGAGTTAGCAAAAAAAATGAAAGCTCTGATTCCTGGAGATCAATTGTTGTGTAAACCGTGTTCAAGGGTATGTGGGGTCCCTTGTTCTGTGATTATGCTTAGTTTAGTTTTAAGTGATGCAGAAAATGTTTGCAGACGTGTAATCCTACTTTGGTTATTGCAGTTGACAAAAACAAAACACATTTGTGGTATATGCAAGAAGATAAGGAATCATTTGGACAGTCAAAGCTGGGTATGAAAGCAAAAGAATTAGGCTATATAGATTATAGAGGTGTAGTATCAGGTTTTGGTTGTTTTCGTTTTTGACTTTCAAATATTTGTGTAATAAATTAGGTGCGCTGTGATGGTTGTAAAGTCAGGGTACACGCGGAGTGTGACCAAATATCAGATAAGCATCTGAAGGTATGCTAATGTTGGATTTCATTAAGGTTACCCTATTCATCTGCTTGTATGTGCTGAGATCAAGCTCAATTTATGGCTGAAGGATTGGAGGGAAACAGATTACTACTGTCCTACTTGCAGAGCTAAATTTAACTTTGAGCTATCAGATTCTGAAAAACAACACTCAAAGTCAAAGTAGGCCTCTTTTTCTTAACTTTTTTATTGTTACCACAACAACTGCCTTTTGATTGCCAAATATCTAAAGTTGTGTGTTTTCCGGTACAGACTTGGCAAAGAGGATGGTCAGATGGTTCTTCCTGACAAGGTTATTGTTGTATGCGCTGGAGTAGAAGGAATATATTTCCCGAGGCTCCATTTGTAAGCAGATACCATTTTACCTTTTCATCACATTCCCCCAACTTTTTGCCTTCGGTTTACTTCTAAAACTAGTTCAAAGCGAGAAGCTTTAGAGTTTGAGATTTATCTTCCCTAGATTTTCAGGTTTCTATGTTGAATGTTTTCAGAGTCTTCATACTCCATGTTGTTTATTTACAGAGTGGTATGTAAGTGTGGCTCCTGTGGACCTAAAAAGAAAGCACTTAGTGAATGGGAAAGGCATACTGGATCAAAAGCAAAAAACTGGAAGACCAGTGTGAAAGTCAAAAGCTCGAAATTGGCACTAGAAGAATGGGTTCGTACATTTCTTTTTCTGGTTTCTTTCAGAGATACTGGCATCTTTCTTTTCAGATCTGACTTACTCACACATACACTGACATATATACTTGCCGGTGCGCCACAGATGATGAAATTAGCAGAGTTACATGCAGATGCTACTGCAGCCAAAGTTCCTAAACGACCTTCCATTAAGCAGAGAAAGCAGAGATTGCTTGCCTTTTTATCAGGTATAAAAGGAAGTAGAGTAGTGTAACATGTTGCAAAGTTTAGAGTGCTTTTCTGATCCTTTTGCTTGCTTGTTGTTTCGTTGTTGGCAGAGACATATGAGCCAGTCAATGCGAAGTGGACAACAGAACGATGTGCAGTTTGCAGATGGGTTGAGGATTGGGACTACAACAAGATAATTATCTGCAACAGGTGTTGTTCATTCTCTCTTTGCTCGAGTCTTGTTGGGAAAAACCTTTATTTCATCTACCTGAATAACGCGTGAATGTTAAACGGGACTTGCCTTCAGACTCAAATATTTGTGTCCAATCATGGAGTCACATGGACTCTGTCGGATATGATTTTCTTGCGGTTGCTTTGGATAAGATATTATTTCCGCCAGAGCTTTCCATTTAACTTTGTATTCCCTTTGGCAAAACAAGATGGTTGTTTTCCGTGGTTGTGAAGCATCATCCAATATCATTTTTTTTCCAGTAACTTAAGATGTTTGCTTTTATCTTTTTCTCGTCAGATGTCAAATAGCAGTGCATCAGGAATGCTATGGAGCTAGGCATGTTCGTGATTTCACCTCATGGGTCTGTAAAGCCTGTGAGAAACCAGATATTACACGAGAGTGCTGCCTCTGCCCTGTAAAAGGTACGCCTTTTCCTTTTTTGTTGCTAAGATGTTTCTTTTTTTTCTTTGTGTACCTATAGTTGTTGCGATCGTAGCTTCTTCATCTGAGGTAAAGTTGCTACCACTAGTTATAAGTTTTCTCTTCTAAGAGTGATTGCTTTTCCTGGTCTCACATTTACATATTTCCTTCAGAGAGGGCTTTAAAAGCATATTCATCATCTATTTCTTTCTACAAGATATAGGCTTTATTGAACATATGGCATCACTGCACGTTAACTATATTTATGGCTGATGTTGTTTTCACCGATGATAGGGGGTGCATTGAAGCCAACTGATGTAGAAACGTTGTGGGTTCATGTGACGTGTGCTTGGTTTCAGCCTGAAGTATGTTTTGCAAGTGATGAAAAAATGGAACCAGCAGTTGGCATTTTGAGTATTCCATCAAGTAATTTTGTGAAGGTAAATTTAACGTCAACTTACAGTTTTTTTAACCTCGGATCCACTCGAAAGTACTCTTTCACGACTGCCTGTGAGCAATGTTAAACAGCAAGAAAACTTCTTTGTTTGATTTCAGATATGCGTAATATGCAAACAAATACACGGCTCTTGCACTCAGTGTTGCAAATGTTCTACGTATTATCACGCTATATGTGCCTCCCGAGCCGGTTATAGAATGGAGGTATGCTGCTGTTTCTTATCTTTCTTCATTGCATCAGATGACAGTGATTTTTCCTATCCCTGCATTTGAACTATATGGAACTATATGTTTTGCCTCTCCAGTTTTGTAGGAACGTAAACGTTCTGTATTCCTTTGCAATCTATTATTATACTCCTTTGAAATAGGCATATTTCCATTCATTACGTATGTAGTTGCACTGCTTGGAGAAAAATGGTCGGCAGACAACAAAAATGGTGTCCTATTGTGGGTATCACAGGTGACATTTCTCAATACTGTGCTTATAGAGGCTTTGGTTTTACGATGTCGTGTTGCAATTTATGTTTTATCTATTGTTTTTGGTGTGTAGGGCTCCAGACCCAGATAATGTGTTAATTATTCAAACTCCTTCAGGGGTCTTCTCTGCAAAAAGTCTTGTCCAAAACAAGAAGAGAGGCGGTTCCCGGCTTATTTCATTAATCAGAGCAGACGATGAAGAGTCACCTGCAGAGGACACCGTTACATGTGATCCATTTTCTGCTGCTCGTTGTCGAGTATTTAAAAGAAAGGTCGATAGTAAGAAGGTATTATCATGGTCTTAACCACAAAAAATCTGTCTGTTCCGTTCCACATCTCCATTTTACAGTAGGCTGATTTTGTTTTTGCAGAGGAGTGAAGAAAAAGCCATCCCTCACCACATAAGGGGACCACAGCATCATCCATCAGCAGCAATTCAAACTCTAAACACATTCAGAGTAAGAAAGTTTCCATGCAGTGATTCTTCTCCATTCCAACTATTATACGGAGCTAACAGTATTGTATTGTATTACGTGTAGCATATGCCGGAAGAACCCAAATCGTTTTCTTCATTTAGGGAACGACTTCACTACTTGCAGGTAAGCATTCTCAGATATTTGAAAGAGATTGAAATGGTCTATCTTTTTTTCTTCTTGGTACTATCAAATCTAACAAGTGTGTGTTTCATGCGACAGAGGACAGAAATGGATCGGGTCTGCTTTGGGCGATCAGGAATACACGGATGGGGTCTTTTTGCAAAAAGAAATATCCAAGAAGGAGAAATGGTCCGTATGCAGACTCATTTGTGATATTGGGTTTGGTCTATTTGGGATGTGAGGAGCGTTGACTGTTGAGAGATGTTATTGTATTTCAGGTTCTTGAATACAGAGGGGAGCAGGTGAGAGGTAGCATTGCAGACTTAAGAGAAGCACGGTATCGCAGAGTAGGGAAGGATTGCTATGTGAGTTGAAATAGTTTACTTATTATCTCCACGAAATGTCTCTTTTCTCTCTTTCTCTCTTAATTAAGTGAAGAATTTATGTTGCAGCTGTTCAAGATCAGTGAGGAAGTAGTGGTTGATGCTACAGATAAAGGGAATATAGCTCGGCTCATCAACCATGCGGTAAGCATCTTGGAATGGACTTTTCGCATGTTTTATAAATCTAGATATTTGTAAATCCTAAATCACGATACGTGGTGCAGTGTACGCCTAATTGCTATGCAAGGATTATGAGCGTAGGAGATGAGGAAAGCAGAATTGTCCTCATCGCTAAGACCAATGTAGCTGTGGGAGAGGAGTTAACGTACACTACACATTACACATTTCCATATTGTATAATTTATACTACTTTTGGGTCTTCATAGCTTAAGAATGTTGTGTGTTTTTTTGGCAGGTATGATTACTTATTTGATCCAGATGAGCCAGAGGAATTCAAGGTTCCATGCCTATGTAAAGCCCCTAACTGCAGGAAATTCATGAATTAGATAGAAAACAAACAAATAAAAAACCCTATTGTAGGTGCTAGTTTATTTCACAAGCTACAACACCATGAACAAAAGGCCAAGCAAGAACGAGTCTTTTGCTCTAGAAACAATAGATTCATAGGTAAATAGAGAGAGAGAGAGGTACGTGATCGATCTAAGTCTGCCTCTCTGTATAGACAACTCATTTGTTTCTCCATATCCTGGAAGAATCAAATTTCATTCATTTTTTCCCGTCTTATAAACAATAGGAAGTCATCTTTTTGGCCCTAGAGAACGAAAGTCATTATTTTGGCACTAGACAACGAAAAAGAACAAAACGAAACAAACTTACATCAGCCAAAGACTAACGTTGACAAAATCGTCCAAATGAATCCCACAAATGTCATTGACATTTTGGCCTTTTTGATGGTATAGCAGAAAACTTTCTACATTAATTGTGCCATGTAGTGTGTGCAAAATGTAAGAATACCCTTAATTGTGCCTTAAATTGTGTGCATAATACTCCACTACTTCCTTCCGCCAGAAAAGTTATAACCATCACAAAGGTGTGTGTGTGTCCCAACCCAGCGCCTTACTCCAATGGCTTTAATAAGTTTTCTTGAGGTTTCCATAACTATCTTTTGCTTTATGATTCCCCTTTACTTCTTCAAAAAACCTCATGGCCTGTTCCCTACGAATTGACCGATTCTTGGATGCTCCCTTGTCTGCTCGCGGTGCTCCACCGGATCTATGAGTATAGCGTTGAGATTCTCGAAGTTGCTGACTTGACATTTTCATTTAAGGGACCGTGGTTCAGTGGAATGGATATGTTGGTCACAGTTGATCTTGCTAACATTCATCATATACTGATTTCTAACTTCTCAAATTACATCAAAGGATCTCACTTCAAAGAAGTTTTTGATGAGTTTGGAGACGGAATAATCACCACGGACTCCGAGCTATGGAAGAATCTGAGAAAGTCTTATCAAGCCATGCTGCATCATCAAGCATTTCAAAGGTTTCCATGGAGTACCACTATAAGTAAACTCAGGGACGGGCTTGTTCTGCTTCTTGATCATTTTGCAGAGGAGAGATCAACTGTGGACTTGCAAGATGTGCTTGGGAGGTTCACTTTCGATATAATCTTAACCCTTATAATCGGTTCTGATCCTGGATCTTTGATGTGATCATGGATAGCCAAGACTTGCCTCAAGATAAGGACATCAACAACTTAAGCTCAAGTGAAGGTTCGGACATGGAGGAAGTTGTAGCTGATGAAGTGTTGACGGTCCCAACTGGTCCAATGACTCGAGCCAGAATGAAATTATTCAACCAAGCCATTGGAGGACTACTTTCTCACATCCAGACTCACGATGTACCTCAAGAACAACATACCTTGATGCTTGCCTTGAGTATTCAAGAGGACTAGCTTATGGGTGTGTAGTCCAAACTGCTCTCTTTTTCCCTTCGTGAGTTTTGTCTCAATGGGTTTTCTCACAAGGTTTTTAATGAGGCATTTGGGCTACACAAACAAGAGGCCCATTAGTTAGTTTATTTTCGGCCCAACTTACTAAAACCCTAGACTCAATTTCGTGGCCTCTATTATTCTATTTAAGTCTTTTGCTTCCTTTGTAACAAACCAACCAATTTCGATATTTCAATTTCATAAGGTTTTTCTCCTTTGAAAACTCGAAGTTCAGTGTGTCAAATCTGAATTTCATTGAGTCCTAAGGTGTGTCATATCCAAAGGCTCGTTAGTGTTGCAGATACTTGTCCTATCTATCGTGTTTTCACCCAACTATCCATCCTATCTCATTTGAGTCCTCAACATCTCAAGTTCGATCCAAAGAGGTTCACATTAAGTGGTATCAGAGCAAGAACTTGAAAGTTGAGTTTTCAATCTCTATCCTTTTGATTTTTTTTCTGTTTTCGTGAATCATTAATCTTCATCATCGTTTATTTGGTGCTTTATCTATCAATGAGTAGTTCTATTCGTCATTAGGTGTAATAGGTTTCTAGTTTCGATTAGTATTAGGGTGGCTAGGTTAATTTTGGCTGCTCTAACTTGCAAAAAAATATTAAAACAAGAAAACCCTAGAATCTGATAATTGAACTTGCCTTTTTCTTTAAGTTTTTCCTTTTGTTCTAATTTCCTTTTCCCTAGAAATTTCTTTTCTCTTTAGAATCGAACTTACCTTTTAAAAAGTTTTCCATTTTTGTTCCAATTTCCTTTTCCCTTGAAATTCCTTTTCTCTTTAGAATTAGTTACTGCTGTTGTTTTGGGTTGTGTTTTCAGGAACGATGGGTGAGGAGGAGGCACAAACCAGCAACCCAGCCAACAACAAACTTCTCATAGAGGCTTTGACAGCAAACATGGAGCGATTAATGAATGCTAGGTTCGAAGCTTTCAGACAAGAGATCATGTCTTCTTCAGAACGAGGCTCTAGCATAGGAAGAAGGCCATCAAATCGACCCAGACAGCATACTCAGGATTTTGGATCAAGACAAGACCCATTAGCTGCAGAATACTATAATACAAGACGAGACTTAAGTGAAAACACCTAGAGAAGAGGTATACGCCAAAGAGATACTAGGCAACAAACTCATGATCAGCTGCAAGGGATTAAACTTCGAATACCAACATTCTATGGAAAGAATGATCCTGATGCTTATCTGGACTGGGAGAAAAAGATAGAACTTGTGTTTGATTTTCAAACACATTCGGAAGCCAACAAGGTGAGAGTGGTTGCCACCGAGTTTAGTGACTATGCACTTAGTTGGTGGGATCAGATTGTCACATCCAGACGATGTAATGGAGAAGAGCCCATTAACACTTGGAAAGAATGAAAACACTGATGAGGAGGCGTTTTGTTCCTAGTCATTACTATAGAGAACTCCATCAGAAGCTTAGGCGATTAAGCCAAGGAATCAGGTCGATTTAGGAGTACTTTCAGGAGATGGAGACTATGATGATACGAGCAGATATGCGTGAGGATAGAGAAACCACCATGGCTAGATTTTTAGGAGGACTTAACCGAGATATTCAAGACATAATGAAATGGAGCACCATGAGAGTCTTGAGTAGATGCTTCATAAGGCAGCATTGATTAAACAACAGCTCAAGAGGAAGGGATCTAGCATAGTTGGTTTTGGAAGCCTTGGGCAGGCAAAGATTAACTATCAAAGAGAAGACAAACCTGCCCACTCCAAAGAGTACAACACAGCGAATGTGACAAAGGGAAGTGAGAAACCAAGTTCTTCAACACCTCTATCGAAAAACAGACCAGCAGGAGCACCAACCAGAGCACGAGATGTCAAGTGTTTCAAGTGCCAAGGAATAGGACATTATGTTAATGCTTGTCCAAACAAGAGAGTAATGGTTATAAGAGCAAGTGGAGAAGTTGAATCAGAAGATGAGCCACCAATTTTAACACAATCTGAGGAAGAGGTAGAGTTACCTGTTGTTGGGAATCTACTAGTAGCAAGAAGAGCTTTAAGTATGCAACCTAAACCAGAGGAAGAAGAGCAACGACAAAATCTATTCCACACAAGATGTTTGGTTAAAGAAAAGGTCTGTAGCCTGATCATTGATGGAAGAAGCTGCACCAATGTAGCAAGCGAAATCATGGTGAAGAAGCTTGGCATGACTACTACAAATTATCCTCATCCTTATAAGCTACAGTGGCTGAACAAAAGTGGAGAGCTAGGTGTAACTGATCAGGTTTTGGTTCCTTTATCGATTGGAAAATATGAGGATGAGATCCTATGTGATATACTACCTGTGGAAGCAAGTCATATACTTTTGGGAAGGCCGTGGCAATCAGATCGACAAGTAATACATGATGGATACACCAATCGTCATATCTTTGAGCACAAGGGCCGAAAAACTATTCTTGTTCCTCTAACACCACGAGAAGTCTATGAGGATCAGAACCATCTTCAAGCTAAGCCAGAAACAAAACACAAGAACAAGAATTTTTATGCCCAATCAAAGGCAGTAAAACAGACTTTGTTTACTAAACGCCCCATCTTGTTATTTGTTTACAAAGAAGCTCTAACTTGTTTAGCTAACACTCCACCAGTTTATCCGAGTGCACTCCAAGATCTTTTGCAGGATTTTAGTGATATCTTTCCAGATGAGACACCTCCAGGACTGCCTCCAATTCGTGGAATTGAACATCAAATCGATCTTGTCCCAAGAGCATCGCTACCAAACCGTCTAGCCTATAGAACTAATTCAATAGATACTAAGGAGCTACAGAAACAAGTGGACGAGCTCCTAGCTAAGGGATACATCTGTGAGAGCCTCAGCCCTTGTGCTGTACCGGTTCTTTTGGTGCCTAAAAAGCATGGAAGCTGGAGGATGTGTGTTGATTGTAGAGCCATCAATAATATTACTGTAAAGTATCGACACCCTATCCCTAGGTTAGACGATATGTTAGATGAGCTGCATGGGTCCATTATATTTTCTAAGATTGATCTTAAGAGTGGATACCACCAGATTAGGATGAAAGAAGGAGATGAGTGGAAAACTGCATATAAAACGAAGCATGGGTTGTATGAATGGCTTGTTATGCCATTTGGTCTTACAAATGCACCTAGTACCTTCAAGAGGCTAATGAACCATATACTGAGAGCATTCATTGGCATATTTGTGGTAGTATATTTTGATGACATCCTTATTTACAGCAGAAACGTATCTGATCATATAGAGCACTTGCATTCGATTTTGCAAACTCTTAGAAAAGAGAAGTTGTATGCTAATCTCAAGAAGTGTACTTTCTGTGCGGATAACCTTGTTTTCCTAGGCTTTGTGATTAGTGCAGATGGAATAAAAGTTAATGAAGAAAAGGTGAAGGCAATCAGAGGTTGGCCGAGTCCTAAAACCATTGGAGAAGTGCGCAGCTTCCATGGATTAGCCGGGTTCTATAGACGATTTGTGAAGGACTTCAGCACATTAGCAGCCTCACTCACTGAAGTAATAAAAAAGGACGTAGGCTTCAAATGGGGGGCTCCACAAGAAGAAGTTTTTCAGCAGCTTAAAGAGAAGCTTACCAATGCACCGGTTCTTATCCTACCAGATTTCTTTAAAAATTTTGAGATTGAATGTGATGCTTCTGGTGTAGGTATAGGTGCAGTTCTAATGCAAGAGAAAAGGCCCATAGCTTACTTCAGCGAAAAATTGGGAGGAGCAACACTCAAATATGCCACCTATGACAAGGAGTTGTATGCACTAGTTCGAGCTCTTCAAACATGGCAGCATTATCTATGACCAAAGGAGTTTGTTATACATACTCATCACTTATCTCTCAAGTACCTTAAGGGCCAACAAAATCTCAACAAGAGGCATGCTCGTTGGATGGAGTTTATAGAAACTTTCTCATATGTTATAAAGTACAAACAAGATAAAGAAAATGTGGTTGTTGATGCACTCTCTCGAAGGTACACACTCCTTTCCACTTTGGAAGTTAAATTGTTGGGATTTGAACATCTTAAGGAACTATATGAAACTGACAAAGACTTTAAGGATACCTTCAAGTCGTGTGCTAAGTTTTCTGTAGGAAAGTTCTATACACAAGACGGATTTCTATTCTATGAAAATCGCTTATGTATTCCTCACAGCTCTATTCGAGAATTACTAGTTAGAGAAGCACATGGTGGAGGCTTGATGGGTCATTTTGGTATTGCCAAAACTCTTAAAATCATGCAGGATCATTTCTATTGGCCACACTTGAAGAAAGATGTAGAAAGAGTGTGCAATCGATGTGTTAAATGCAAAGAGGCTAAGTCTAAGGTTCAGCCTCACGTAGTCAATAAGACCTATTCTACTCTTCCGCGTGCCATAATAAAGAAAAATCTGAAAACTTGGGAGGAATGTTTACCTCATGCCAAATTTGCATACAACCATGCCATGCATTCTGCAACGAAATTCTCTCCTTTTTAGATTATTTATGGATTTAATCCTATTTCTCCATTAGACTTGATCCCTTTGTCTTTAAGTGAAAGAATAACTGCAGATGGCAAGAAGAAAGCAGAATTGGTAAAGCAAATCCATGAGAAAGCTAGAATCAACATTGAAGAAAGAACCAGATTGTATGTCAAATATGCCAACAAAGGACGACGCAAGCTAGTGTTTATGGAAGGAGATTTGGTGTGGATTCAATTACGAAAGAATCGTTTTCCAGCTGAAATAAAGTCCAAACTCATGCCTAGAATTGATGGACCATTTATTGTAACAAAGCGGATTAGTGACAACGCCTACCAGATTGATCTCCAAGGTAAGTATAATGTCAGTTCTAGTTTCTATGTGTCTGACTTAGTACCATTTATCGCAGATGAAAAGGATTTGAGGGCAAATCCTGCTCAAGAGAGAGGGGATGATGTGATCATGGA
>OVBA01006449.1:0-16971 GCA_900406435.1 Lepidium aucheri
TTGAGTCAATTGGTTGCCATCTTTGAACAAGAACAATCCAGCCGTTGTATGCTATGGGCTGACGACGTAAGATGGAGATTAGGTCCGTCTCTGAGGAGAAAATGAACTGCACGAAGTCATGGTCTATGATCCTACCAAAAACCCTAGTGTCCATACGCCAAGCTCTGGGAAGATCTATTACCATCATCTCCAAGTCTTGTTCAGCGTAGTTCAGTGGACGTGCCACCAAACTCAACTTGCTCATTTCTTGTGTGCTATAGTAGGCGTAGTAGGGAATGAAAATATCATCATCCCTCCTCTCCATATGGAATTGGTCAATGGTAGCCCAAAAATTATCCACCATTGTTGAAGATGCTAGTTTTCTGTTTTTGTGAGAGAGGTAAGAAAGAAATAATGTGTTTTAAGTTGAAAACCTTCGAGTTGCTTCAGTTTTAAAGGTGAGAACTGAAAACTGAATCATCATCTCTTGGCACACTTTTCTTCACTTTCTTTCTATCTTGAGATGTGATCTTCTCTTCCAATGCATATTGGACAAGTGTGAGCTTTAGCCGCCTAAATCTTTTTGGTTTGTTCTTGAAGATTTGGTTGTTGCAGAGGGAAAATCTCTGATTGGTGAGTGCTTGGGGAGGTGACACATGTTGTGATCTGAAGTGAGAAGGACTTGGAGATTGGAAAGGTGGTAATCATTTGTTGTTTTGGGGAGTGTGAGTGTGGTTTTAGGCTGGGCGTGTGAAGGTGAAGAAGTATTATCGGTTAGTGAGAAGGTTTGCGCACTAATTAAGTGTAATGATGAGTGACCAAGATAGTTGGGCCTAATCATTGGAATAAATGAGCTATTAATGGTTATTTATGGCCCATTAATGGTACTTGAACCGAATTGTGAGACTTGTGAGCTTTGTGCTTACTTTATGTAAGTTGTAGCTCAACTTGTGTCACAAGGTAGCGATATGATCAAGGGAAAATTAGGTTTAGTTGGCTACAAGGTTAAGAGGGATGGAAATTCTTGCATACCCTCTTGGGATTTCTGTTGCAGCATGGTCTTGTGATCATTCCTGACCTGTTTCCTAGGCAATGATATATCTCCACCAGTTTCTTGTCACTGAGTTGCAACTTTAATCCAACTTTCCCCACGTGTCATTATGGTCTTTTTCATTGTTGTATGATGCTAGCAGTTGAGCTGTCTGTGTTGAACCTTGATCTCCAATTTAGTGAAGTGTGTCTAGTAAAACTAGTTTGAGCAGCTTCTTTTCTTTGTTTCATGAGAGCACCATTCAATGATCCTGAGTATGCAATAAGTCAGTATCTTGTACTTGCTCTGTTTTGTCGTGTGTACATCCCTTTAATCAGCTTGTTATATTACAACAGAGTTCCTTTGTTCCTCTTCTTTGTAGGGTCTCAAGATTATATGAGAACCTCTTGGTCTGCCCTTGATATTTCACCATTTGCCTTTGGGTGATTGATCCTTGAGATCTTGTTACCTTCCTTATTGAAATGCGTTGTTAGTGCCTTACCCATCCTGTGAAATTGGATCCCATCACCATCATTTCCTTTGTCAGACTAGATCTTGTTGTGGTAAAATATTTGAACTGTGGCTGAGTCTAACTTTGATGGGTTCTAGCCAGAGTGGGGATTGACAGTGAGATCCTCCTGTGCATGTCCAATTTCAGACCACTCGCCACTCACAATACATCTAAATTTTATGGGTCAGCTCGTATGTCCTCCAGTTCAGGTTCTTATGATCGTATGGTCATAGTTGTGTCCGTATTTTTGTCAATTAGAGTTAGGAATCTGAATTTTGTCACAGTTGATGAACCTGCATGTTGATATGATTGCTTGTAGGGATGATCTCTTCTTGTTCTTCACAGTAAAACCAGAATTTGGAACTTCTTGGAAATCTGTTTGCATGTCTCAATTTATGAAGTGATCTTCGTTAATTGTACCTATAGTTGCCTTTCTTTCTCTGATCTTGGTGGATCTAGCTGCATAGAGACTGAGAATTTGTATCCTTGTCAGTCTATAACCTTGTCAATTTTCCTCTGTTTCTTCGTCACATGCATATAGTTGCGGTGATCGTTGATGAGATTGTTGTTGCGGTCAAAGAGAATCAATAGAGGTTAGAGGGTGAAGGCAAGAATGGAAGAGACTGGCAACAATGGATATTGTACCACTGGATTTACTCTTACCCTCTATATTCGAGAGAGAAGAGGAGGAAACTGGTTGATAATTTTTTTTTTTTTTTGTCAAGAGCTATCTAGATATTTAATATATATATATATATATATATATATATATATGTTACTTAATATAATATATATTACTATCCGAATAACTTTCATATTGTTTGTAGGAATATTGGGGTTCGCCTAAATCATCTACGAAACATACCGCACTTCATGTTTAAAACTAAGGAAGTAGGTTGAACTTCTTTTCTTTCACTTGAGCCCATCTCTGGGCCTGAATGTAAAAGTAAAAGTCCAACTCCTAAGACTTTTCCTATACCAAAAGTGTATTCCAAAAACTTTGACCGGACCACATTCTCGGTGCTTTTAGTTTTTGTATAGAGAATATAGTTTAGCTAAGTTGCTGCTATTTTGAGTCTTACTAGGTTCGTTCGTATCCGTTTTGTTGTGAAGTGGGATAGTGTACCGTCCAATCCGGAATGAGATGCAAGTGTGTACCAATTCTGGACCATGTTTTGAGAGCAGGAACTACAAACAATTTGATCTATTGTGATAATTATATTGTGATTATGAATATTATGAATAATTTGTGACGTTTTATATACAAGTTTGTTACAAATTATTGTGACTCTATTCCGTAATGATGGATGACAGAATTGTTATTAAATTTATTCGTCATGAGTATAACATTTTGTTATTAATATGTATTAGTGATACTTGTATTGCAACCATTTACATATCATCACAAATTTATAACAATATCTTCATATTGTGACGAAATATATGTTATTGTGACGGAATATTATGCATGACTTTGTTTTTGTAGTGAATGGCAAATCTAGAATAAAATTTGGTGTGAAGCATTATTATATGATCCGCCGATGTTTAAGAGAGAAAGAAAAGTGATTCTAACTGCAGAATGTATCTGTGAATGAGATTTGTGAATGTGATTCTAAATGCGAATGTGACAACTTATTAAAGGACAATAAACATTTGCCAAACATGCCATAAGATATCTTGCAAGGAACCCCACCAAACCATTTAATTTGAACCATTCTTTGGTGCATATTTAAAACGTTAATGACCCTATCAAGTTGAATTAAATTGGTGATTCTGAATACTTGCTCTCAAAACCATTATACCACCATTTTTTTTGTCTAACATTGGGTTACAACTGGCCGATCCATTAGTCAAGTTTCTGCATAATGTAGGCGACAGAACTCGATCTCAAGACATGCAAGTGCGCCTGCCTTTAGTGGACTTACCACCTGCCACTAGGCTGAAGACCACCATTTTTTTAATAAAAATCTATTATTTTATGGTTAGTGAGTGAAACTGTTTAAAACCAAATATAAAATATTTAAAGAGTTTTAAAAAATATAGTATTTACATATATACACACGTACTTATGGAAATATTTTTTGAGTGAAAAATATGTTAGTGGAAATGGTAAAAAGACAAAACTAAATAATAGTAGTTAGTAAAAGTTGTCATTTTTTATTCGAATGATTTGAACTTAGGTAGCACATTATTGTTGTCTTAAATTCGACTACAGTCGCGTATTAAGAGAGGCATGTAAAATTTCTTAAATGTTATGAAAATATAGTTAAAGAAGTTCAAAAATATGGTGAAAGAAATTCAAAATTTGGTAATATACTATCGGTTTCCTAAATTTTTTCGTTCTACTACTCGACCATGAATTTGTTGGCAAACATGTTGTATTTATATAAAAAAATAAAAAAACATTTATATCATCAAAATGGGAATAATAAATGAAATTAAAGTAAATATATTCTTAAAAGATCACAATATTAAGAAAGTGTCAGGTGATTAAATGTTTAAATTTGTTATCCGACTTTGTTTTCAGATAGTTGTACGATATTGCATAATGGAGTTGCGCTATGAATATTTTGTTGGTTCAATTGCTGAAAAAATATATTAGGATACTGTTTATTTATTTATTTTAGAATTCCTATGATATTTGAAGTTAACGGCATATTTCAATATGAAAATGTTCATTTTTTTTGTGAGCTAGTGGTGTTTTGAATATACTTCACTTTTTATTTCAAAATGTTAAAAACACATAAAGAATCAATTAATTTAGCCACTACTATATACCAAGAAAAGGTTGAGTGGTCATTTTCACGAAACCAAAGTGGAGAAACAATAATTGTGTATAAAGATATTCCACTTGAAAGTGAATCAAATAGGTCCAATTATTTATTTAGGGCAACTTTGGACCATTTTCATATTCTTAATTATGATAACATTATTGTTACCCATTTTGGATTATTCTTTCGAAGACCAAAAAAGGTAGTAGAACTTGACAATTTTGCCTCGGATGTGAAATTTTGGATTAGTGAAATTTTTTTCTTAATTTTCTATGGTGATTCAGTCATATCGGAGTAATTCAAAATATAAAATATTATCGGACACTAGTTTATCATTTTAAAGTTAAAAATTGAAAGGATTGGAGTCTTTGATATTATAGTAATGGAAACCTCGTATCATCCAATCCAACTAAATCTAAACCGTTGAATTCCAGAAATATTATTCCAAGTTTTAAAGATAATTCAAACCTAAGCAGTTGCGAGTTTACACCCTAAAATTAGCATATTAGCCATTGACCCGACCATTATCGTTGGGTTAGAAAAATATTTTTACATATTTTCCTTAAAAAAAAAGTTCAACCTTGAAAATCCCAAAGTGTTATTCACATGAATATCACAAGACCACAAATCAAAAATTTCAAAATTAGAGAAACTATGTTTATAGAAATTCAAGTCAAAATTTGAATTCATGCATAACAACATATCAACCCAAACATAATCCACCATGCTATCTTACTATAACAAAAAATTTATCTTTAAATGTTTAATCCAAGATTTCCCTTAATTTCATGATGGTAAGTTGGTTGGAATGCACGCCTAGGCCTCTCTTATTTGTGTGTCTCTACTTTACTTCACATCACTACATTACAAAGTTCATATAAAAAGAAAATTTCCTTTTTTGTTACTTTAAATACTGTTTATTTTGATATTTGATAAAATTGATCATCCACTCAATAATTCATTTTAGATATTGAAAAATAAACTATTTTATAGAAAGAAATATAGCTTTTATAAGTGTCAGATAAGATGATTGTTCAAATAAAAAGATTGGTGTTTTTGCTCCCTAAAATTTAGGCATCTGAGTAACATGCATCCACATGTTACCAAAACACCTTTAGGACACATACAATATATAGTTAATTTTTTCAATTTTAATTACAATTTCATTTATACCAAAATACTCGCTCATATATATGAATTTTACCTATTACTTATATGAGAAATTTTTTATTTTAAAAAAAAACTAGGATTATGCCCACGTTATAACGCGGAATATTTTGATTGGTTTTGTAGACTCTATTCATTTATGTTGTTTGACCCGTACTGATATTTTAAAATATTATTTTAGAGGCCTGAAACCTGAACTGAAATTGATCCAAATTAGAAGAACCGAACCCAACAAAATACCTGAAGCAAAACCAAATCAAAAACAAAATTGTTTATTTTTCATTGTTTGTCTATTACTTTTTTAATTTTTATATAAATATACTCGATCTGGAGTTCAATATATACCGAACTGAATTAGATGAACCGAACTCGATAAAATATCAAAATACCAAATTAGATGAACTGAACCCGACAAAATATCAAAAACGGGTCCTAAATCTATGTATCCAAAAAATTGAATCTAAACCCGTACCGAAACCTAATTAATAACCGATATACTTTTATTAAATTTTAGTTTTTTATGAGTTTTTTCCTTTAAAGTTTTATTAGTACAAAACTTATAAATAAAAATGTGTAACAAAACCTACCTTAAACTTATTTTTAAGGGTTGTTATAAATCTTAAATTAATTTTATCCTATAGTTTATAACACGGTCAAAATGAAATTGTCTCTCGCTTTAATATATAAGATTTTCATTGAAAATACAAAATGACAGTTTTTGTAAGATAAAACAAATTTCTAAACATATATGTACATTTCATTTGTGGATGACTTTTTATTTCTGTTGGTCCATTGATTTGTAGATAAGTCAACTAATTAAGTCTTATATTTTCTTACAAAAATTTAAGTAAATTTTAATTTTTTTTAGTAACTAAGAGGTTCATACATTCAATCTTACTTTCTCATGCCGCAAAACCAGGTTTTGCTAATATCTAATAAGATAAAATATAAATACACCAAAAATTAACCTAGAAAATGAAAACCTAACTTCTATAACTAGTTAATGGTTTAGACATCAAGGTTTCAAACTTTTTCCATTACTGGTAAAAATCTAAAAGAGATTTTATTTATGAGAAAATTATAAAAAATACCCTATTTTCAAACTAAATTATCATAAATGTCCTGTTACTGTTCATAATTATTAAAAATGTTCTGAACGTTTTTCTCTCTCCAATCATTTTTTTTTTTATCTTTGCCCGTTTTTTTCCAAAATCATCACACATATCACTTAGATATAGACATATTCCTATAAATGATAATGAACTACATAGATATTGGCTAATACAATTTCAACTTCTATACGTGGACATATATCTGATATGACCATGATCAACCAATGTTATATGGACATGTACAGTTTTATATAAATAGACATAGACATATGTCTCATATGCCCATAATTTTGAGAATGTTATTGTTCGTATGGACATAGGTATTGACATGACATTTAATTAAATGGAGATGGACATTGACATGTACAATTTCTTATCAATGGATATGGACATGTACATCATGCCCTTATAGACATGGACATATGTCTCATGTGGCCATGATCAACCAATGTTACATGAACACGTAAAGTTTCATTTAAATGGACATGGACATATGTCTCATATATATGCTCATGATTTTGGCAATGTCATTGTTCGTATAGACATAGATATTTACATGACATTTAATTACATAAACATGTATATTGTACCCTTCTTTTCACCGTGTTATTCTTTCCAAAATTAAGAGATAATTTTGTCTTTTCAACCCAAAAATATAATATTTTGATGAGGTAACCCGTGTGGATATTTCTCATAATTTTGCAAACGTTTAGGACTTTGATGATATTCTCTTTATGTATTCCAATTGTTGAAAACCAATCTTCTATGTTTAACCATTTTAATTTGCAATTTTAATACTTTCTAATATTTTCCTATTTAAACTTAGAACTTTTGGACTAAAAAAACTACATATATAGGAGTATAGGACGATAATTGAAAGTATCAAAATAAATTACTTTGTGATTTATAAAGTCTCTAATGCTCTACAAACTTTCAATTTCTTCAACAAAATTATTGAGTTGATGTCTAATCAAATATAGCAGCACCAAAAGGTCCAGTCAAAGGCATTATTAATTTGTTTACATTAAAGTTACATCATTGTACTGCTAAACTCATTAAATATTACACCATGTTCAGATTATACATTATTCAGATCACAAATTAAATAAAGTAATTTTGTTCGTAATTATTTTCATTAAGTTACCAGAACGGAATCATTTTGTAAAATCACAGTTTCGCAACTTAGGTCTCAATTTTTTTTATTTTTTTTTGCAATTAAACATTGTTTTATTGTTTACTAAGCAGTTTTTGAATGACTCACAATGTTTAACAACTTATAATATATACATTTGTAAGCTAAAATTCAATGCCAACGGCTATTGCAACATTTTATACTCTTTTATATATATATATATATATATATATATATATTTTGTCAGTTTTAATCATTCATTAAGAAGACGTGGACAAACCATTTATAAGGAAAAATTGTTTACTAAAGACAAATTTATGAAGAAACTTCTAACACTACGGATCAAAAAATCTATTTTGAAATTCAAAGCTTTGAAAAATACGAATAACAAACTGAAACTAAAAAAATTCCAAAGTCCGAAGAAATCTTCAATATATAATTTATAATGTAAAATTTATTTTTATAATCAGTATAAAGTTTGTTTCTTGAAACTATCTTTTTACATGGACAAGATCTCATGTACCGACCAAATCCACCTCTAAACTTAAACAATATCATTGGTGATTAAACGACATTTTGAAATCGAATTTTGGTGGAAAAAACAATATAGATAAACTTAACCCACTGACCAAAGAAAATTTCTCTATTTCTTGAAACAATTTGCACTTTTAAAATATTTTCTGTCGAGATATTCATAAGGAATTTTAGCAACTGTAGATTAAAAAGGTACTTCGAATTTTTTTACTGCCTATCTAGTATCTATAATATATTTGTTTTTTTGAAACAGTTTGCACTTGTAAATATAATTATAACACTATATTTGAGATATTTGAGATTTCTGTTGTGGAATCAATTATATTTATTTTTTCTTGCTTATATAAATATATATGAGATTTCTGTTGTGTTCGACTCCCTTCATTTACGGGCTCCACATCCAAATTTGGCCTGTCATTTTCAAGATATGTGTATCCTACACATGAGATTCCATTCGAAGATATATGATTAAGATCTTAACTTCTCCACTAATGAAACCTAAATATGTTTCAATATTGTATTAAAGCTAATTATTCAACATATCATTATAAATAAAGCACCCATTATATGTCACGACAACAAAAAGTTTATATATCAAAATAATAGTTGCAAGATTAGTTTCTGTTAAAAATTTGCAACAATTTTTGAAGTTTTATGTAATAATAAATACATGTCTCTCTTGACCAATTAGTATACATGTCTTCTCCAATTACTTTTATGAGATTAGTATATTATAGAACTCTTTTTACAAATTCATCTTCTTCTTTTCTTTTTCTAATTTCCCACTATTTTAATATTAAAATACTTCTTAGTACAATACAGTTTTGTTTTGTGATTTTTCTTTCAACAATTGAATCATAAAGTCTCAATCCATAATTTAAGTCTCATTCCTTAAAGTCATTTTCTAATCTACCAACTGGAGTGAGAGAAATCGAATCCCTTTTATTTTGTTATTTTTCTTATGTAATTTTGTAGTTAATGTGTAGTTAGAAAAAGAAATAAATGTCTCAATTTTATAACAAGTTCATTGCAAAACTAACAAATTTCTCAACCATTTGTTCATCCAAACATCATTTATTAGGAGATTTTATCATATAAAGCTTCATCCACTTCTTGTACATAGGTGGCTGATAGTTCTGGGCATTTGGGTTTTCGGGTCGAATCCTTTTGGATCCAGTTCTTTTGTATCCGGAATTTTGATATCCATATAGGACCTGTCACTATTCTGATTTAGTTACGGGTTGGTTCCATTCAGGTTCGGATCGGTTCAGGTCCTAATTTAAAGAACCAAAAATGACATAAATACCTAAATACCCTAAAAATATCTGAAAAAATTCTAAAACATATTAAAACAAATACCTAATAATGCCAAAAAATACCTAAAAATGCTAAAAATACCTTCAAATACAAACATATTCAAAAAAATATTTGAAAATATCTAAAATATTAAAAAAATACTCATAGAATACTCTAAAAATACCTAAAAAATACTATAAAATCGGTTCTTTGGGTACCCATTCAGTTATCGGTTTGGGTGTGGTTCTTCAGGTCCTAACTTTTTGGACTCGTTCGGGTATTTTAAGCATTTTAGGTTCGGGTTTGGATCTTTTTTTTAGGTCGGGTCCAAGTTCGAATTTTTAAATCCGGTTTATATGCTCAAGCCTAGTGGCTCAAATAATATATAGAAGATTCTTACAGAAAAATACAATGTATTTTGAAAAAAATTATAGGGGTGAGTTAACAAAAAACTACATATGGGTGTAAATTGTGTTTAAAACCATGAGTTTTATCATTTGTTTTTTCTTGTTTTCAGTTAAGAAATGAAAGGAATGTTTATCTATAATACAAGCATCAGTATTAAGGCTTAGATCATGGTAATATTGCGCAATTGCATAATGACAGAAACAATAAATTGCAGAAAAAAAACTTACAGAATAAAAGCTTAGAATCAGATACTGTAAAATAATTTCTTTTTTATAATTATTTAGGTAAATAAGCAGGGTTTGTTGCTTATTTACATAATGCCACTACAAAAATTTTTTTATATTGGTACGTAATATTTCATCATAATAACACATATTTCGTCACAATATTGATATTGTTACGAAGTTGTAATGATTTATAAATGGTTACAATACAAGTATCACAAATGCCTATTAGTAACAAAAGCGTCACAATATACTGATAACGAATAAATGTAATAACGATTTTATCACAAATCATTACGGAAAATCATAATGATTTGTAACAAATAAAATTTGCAACAAAAATATATGTAAATTGTCACAAATTATTTCTAATATTCATAGTTCCAATACAATTATCATAATAGCTCAAATATTTTGTTGTGGATACACTATTAGAAAAAGTTGATTTTAGACAGCACGATTCGGGACAAATTCTAGACGAATTTCTTTGTCTGGTACAGAGTGTCGCAAATTAGAAACTTGTCCCGAATTTGTCTGTATTTCCAGACAAAATTTGAACAGTGGAATAATCGTCCGAAATTCCACACAGTATGTATTGTAACGGTTCCAGACAAATCTAGAGGACATATTCCAAACCGTTTGTAACGTTTAAAAAAGCATTTTGCGGTTTTACTGTCTGGAATTTCAAATGATATTATAAAATTATTTTTATTTATTTGATTTTATATATAATTGTTTCAGAATGTAAAATCAGAAAATATTTTTGATAAAACAAAAATAATATGAATTTTTTATTTTATTTTAAAATAAAATTATGTTTACAAAAATATCAATAAACATCACCAAAGCCATCACTTACAAGAAATGTCTAAAAATACAATAACAAAAGTAGGTAATTTACAAACCCATATAAATCTTGTACTTCACTAATCCTTCACGAGCTTCCTTCATGAGCTAAAAAGATAAATATATGTTTTTGCTAGATTTTCATGAGCAAAAACAGCAGCAAATTCATATATTATACTTTTATACTGTCATAATAAATCTAATGGTTATACAAAAAGAGAGAGCGAGAGTAGAGACATACATACTTAGACCAAAACATAAAAAATATCAACCTCTTGTTGTGTTGTGAATATCTAGTTTTTTCCCTGAGACAAATGATCATCATTGTAAGTAAAACAATCCCATAAAGTTAATCAATTCGTCTAAATTTGACTTTCAAAATTTGCATACAAAAGAAAAATAGAGAATAGAGAATCACAAAACAAATTTTAAATATTAGAGCCACACAACTATCAAAACATATTGAATCAAAAAATTTAGAGCATATAAACCTTCTTTATCGCATGAATAGAATAAAAAGACTAAGGAGCTAGAAGTACCTCATCACACAAAGGATCAGCCCTGATAGCAGCTTTATACCTAGAATCACAACCATAATTTATGAATTAGAAAGCAATGAAGTTCAAGATTCCCAAACACAATAAAATATCATAGATGAATCAGCCAACATAAACACAAGTTTTGACCACAATACGAAATTAAAAGTATGCATATAAACGTTCTTTGTGTGAACCTTATGTAAAGATCATAGAATCAAGGTCGTTAGTATTGGTTTACGTTAATTTCCAAAAAAATGTTCAGTCAAGAATCAATATTAAATCTAATACAGTTCACGAAATAAATAAGTATTTAGCATGAGGTCATGACAAATGTGTATAAAAAATTTGTGTTGACAGAACATAATCAAAACCAAAAAACGTTGACTAACTTATGAATAATCCAAAATACATATTATCGGATTCTCGAGTACACAACCAATATATAAGACACTCGGATTCTGAAAAATAATCATAAAGAAATCAATTTCTAGACAAATCTATGACCATTTGGATTAGTTTACTCTACTAAGAATTATGGAGACCAAACATTGAACAAGAAATCAAATTCTCTATGGGCCAAAACAACAATAATGAAAAGTTAGAAAAATCAAACGAAAACACACTAAGATTCAGTAAAATGGCAGAGATTATATGAACATTCAACATCACAGATTGTGTGAGGTTTTACTTCTAGAGTTTAAATCTAAGAAAATAATTGAACACAAATTAGGAAAGTAAAAAAGTAGATCCCACGTAGTTGGTGGGTCATGTTAGTCGTTGAGCTTGTGGTGGCGATGCCATTGACGTCACGGCGAGATGTGTGGTGATGGCGAGAAGAACGGCGGATTCGGTATGTTTTCGTCGAGAGAGTTTCTAAGCGGCGGAGAATGTGAATTATGGGTTAGAGTGATGAAAATGACGGTTCGTTCTATTAGGGTAAATAAATCTTATTCCATACAGAGTTTTTGTCTCGATCTATCTAGATGGTCAATAAAAATATTAATATATCAAGAGTTAGTAAGTTTTTATTTCGTCTCGATCAGTCTGTATTTATATTCCACTCTTAAAAGACTCTGTTACTGTCTTAATTTGTCTAGAATTTCTAGACGATTACAGACAACTGACGCATTTTGTCTTAATTTGTTTATTTCTGTTACAAAATCCAGACAGTTTCCTCTCACTTTCAGACACGTGGTGTTCTGTCCTTTTCCGTCTCTTTGCTGTCCCAAATTTGATACAGTTGGGACGGAAATTATATTTGTCTAGAATTTTGTGGGAATCATTATTTTTTTTGTAATGATATATATATATATATATATCTACTATATATTAAAAGGAAAACATTTTGAAAGATTACCCGTTGACTCAACCTTATTTACTCATAATGCCATTAGAGATTTTATTTAAATAATAGAGTTCAAATTTTTTGGAAAGGTTATCGATGTAGTAACCTTAATTGTAATCATATACATTATACCCTATATAATTACCATGCACTAATCATGAATCTTCCCTATATTTGATACATAATTCATCCGAAATCTTATTATTTAATATTATTATTAAAAAATCTTTAACAAATTCCTATCTTTATGACCAATTATAATTTTTTTCTTTAAATAACCATAAAATATCCTAATTATATCCTAATTTTCAGATTTTATTTTAAATCTTTTTAAAATCTTTTTTTTTCTTTAATAATCATAGAATATCCTAATTATATCCTACTTTTTGGAATTTAATTTTAAATAATCTTAAAATCTTATTTTTTTCTTAAATAACCATAAAATATCCTAATTTTTGGAACTTAATTTTTTTCCTTATGTACCTTCATTCGAATATTTTTATTTAACTTGCTAAGAATATTTACAATTTTTTAAAGTCTTAAAACCTCTTATGTTATTGAAACTTACCAATTTAGAATTCAAAATATAAAGTTCCCATAATTATTGAATCCTAGCCCTGGGCATAAAAACCGGAACCGATAAACCAAACCAAACCGACCCGAAAATTTTGGTTCGGTTCGGTTTTGGTTCCTTAAAAAGAACCGATCGGTTCCAATTTTTAAGTAACTTTGGTTTTCGGTTCCGTTCGGTTCGGTATTAATTTTTGAAAAGAACCGTTCGGTTCCAATTTTTAGGTAAGTTTGGTTCTCGATTCAATTCGGTTTGGTTTGGAGAACCAAAAGTTACCAAATAGGAACCAAACATAGTTAGTACTAGAATATTTTTGGTTATTTTTCGGGTATTTGGTTACTATTAAGGTACTTTTGGCTACTTTTTGAAAAAAGTAACCATTTAGAACCGAACTAATTTTAATTTTATACTAATTTGGTTCCACTTTTTTAGAACCGGAACCGAACCAAAACCGAACCGAATTTTAATAGGTGCCCATTGGTTACCATATTTCCAGAACAGAAAAAACCAAAACCGAAACCGAACCAAACCGAACTTTTGTTAATACCTATTTGTTACCACTTTTCAGAAACCGAAAGAACCGAAAACCAAAAGAACCAACCCGAACCGAATCGAAAAACCGAATGCCCACGTTATAAAGTAAATATAGAAAATTATTGGTTTAAATATTTTTGAATTAGTGCTAAATATATGCTAACTAATTATTTTCAAAATTTAAAAATTTTACACAATACAACCCTAATTTTTTTCCTATAAAAACAACTCTAATAGACCTATTTCTCACCATATTTTGTCGTTCTATATTTTTAACGATATTGTTTGTAACTGCAGGCTGAAATCATCCAAAGAGCATGAAGAATCAATGTGACTTTTTTATACTACAGAAGACATAATACTCATGTAAGTAACATGCATATTCATCTATATGTATTTGTTTTATTTTGTAAATTTGAAACTTAAACTATGTACCAATTATCATTCACCATTATTATTCAATATCTAAATCTTTGTGATACGAGCAAACATCACAACTCCAGACCTTCATTAAAAAGTGTAAAGGTAAACAATTTTTTTTGTTAATTATTTGATTTTTTTGTATAAATAGTAATCTTATAATTTTTGTAGGCTCAAAAAATTCACTAGAAATAATATGGTCAAAAACTTCAACAAAGTAACACAAAAAATATAATTATTTTTTATTTTGTTCTTTTAAGTGTAATTTATAAAAATATTTTGTTTCAATTTAAATTTTTTTTATTTATTTATCTTAACTATTTTGTTTCTATTTTGAAAGAGTTAATTTATATATGAATTCTTTATTTTATATCGTAAAATGACAATATAATTTGTATTTAAATCTTAACAATATATATTTTACCAAATTTAGATTTTCTAAAATATTTTTGGTTTTATAGAACATATATATACAATCATATAGTTGAAGGTATTAAAATATATAGTTGAATATCACATAACAAAGTTGAGTTAGTTGAAGATACATTGTTTTGCACATCTACTATATAATAAAAGAAAAACATTTTGAGAGAATACCCGTTGACTCAACTTTATTTACTCATAATGTCATTAGAGATTTTATTTAAAGAATAGAGTTTGAATTTTTTGGAAAGGTCATTGATGTAATAACCTTAATTATAATCCTATACATCATACCCTATATAATTACCATGCACTAATCATGAATCTTCCCTATATTTTATAATATATATAAAAACGTGTTTTATGGTTTTTATTTTTAAAATTTAATTGTATATACATAATATAAAACGTTATGTAATATTCTTACTCATATTTAATATTTTTATAAAATATTAATTATCAAAATAGTATATATATATATATTTTTGTATACACTACATAATATTTGAGAGTTTAAAAAAAACTAATCTTACTTTAGTATTTTTTATTTCTTAAACATTATATATAACAATTATATAATTTGGTTTAATATGTCAAATTATATATTATTATATTTTAAAAATATAATTATTATATATAATAATTTTTTTTAATTAATATATAATTACTATATAAAGGCCATCATTTGTATAAATCTCTTATATCTATCCAATTATATTGTTTTTTAAATTTCTGAAATATTTAAAAATTAAATTCAAACGAATATACCATAAATGTGAGGATATATTCTTATAATTATCATCAAATTTTGATATGTCTCTTTTCAAAAAGTACCTCATACTTATTTATCACTTCCAATTTCCAAAGAAAATGGTAAATTTTGAAAAGGGACATCTCAAAAAAATATTTTTTAAATTTCCCTTTTATTTAGTAACTAATATGAAGACATAAAGGAAATAAAGAATTTAATTTGAATATTCAGTTTTAATCAATCCATAAAAATACGATTGAGTATCCTTTTCGTTTTTCGTATATATATATATATATATTGGTAATCAAAATTAGTTTTGTAAACTTAAAAAAATCTTGAGAATTTTAAATTTTTTATAATAGTTGCAAAGTTAATATAACGTGATAATGAAATTTGTGTAGAGTTATTTAATATATATATATATATATATATGTATATGTTGACATACTTTCAATTGATTGACTATATACTAAAGTTTAAAATTAAATTTAGAATATTTAAATATTCAAAAACTAGATACACCAAAACATATTTTAAATTCCTAATGTATTTTATTGATAATAGAGGAATTTTAAGAAATGCCCTTTTTGATATGCCCCTTTTCAAAAAGTGCCCTCTCATGCCTATTTCTCTCTCCCAATTTCCACAGGAAAGGATAAATTTTGAAAAAGGGCATGTGAAAAAGGGCATTTTTGAAATTCTTCTTTGATAATATTTGAAAGCTATAACTATCAAATATAATTAACTGGATATTTCCATATTTAAATCAATCGTATTTTAAGTTTACTAAACATTATAAATTTATGAAAAATAAACAAACTTTAAATTTAAAACCCTCAATGAACGCGGGTAAAAATCGTATATCAACACGGGTCTAAAAATTTAAAAGAACATGATTTTAGAAACTTAAATGACACAAATAAAAAAAATTTATATACAAAAATTATAAACATCAAAACCTAAATAAAAAATATTTAATAAATTTTTCTTATATATTCTATATGTATAGAACATTTTTGAAAATAGTATATTACATATCTTGCTATAAAATACCTATAACAAGAATATATAGTTTAAAAACAGAGTATATATATGTATATATAATAAAATATTGCTTACCCCTATTTAAATTTTAAAATATTGTGTATTAATTGATTTAGAAACAAACTTTCAATTGTAAGAGACATGAATATATCTTAAATTTCTAACATATACATTGATATTATTTGAAGACTATAATTATCGAATATAATTGATTGGATATTCATATCTAAATCAATCTTTTAACTAAAAAAAATTAAAGTANCTAAATCAATCTTTTAACTAAAAAAAATTAAAGTAATATATAGTAATAAAATAGAAACAATTCTTAATAAAC
>OVBA01006450.1:0-16969 GCA_900406435.1 Lepidium aucheri
GTACCTCGAGTAAATAACGACGGAGAGCAATACAGAACAGAAGACGAAGACGAAGAAGAAGAGACAGAGACGAAGACAAAGACGAAGACGAAGACGAAGACAAAGTCGAAGACGAAGTCGAAGACGAAGTCGAAGAAGAAGTCGAAGACGAAGTCGAAGAAGAAGAAGACGAAGACGAAGAAGAAGAGACGAAAGAGAAGATGAAGACGAATAAGAAGAAGACGAAGAGAAGAAGAAGGCGACGGAGAAGAAGAAGAAAAAGAAGAACGAAAGAGAAACCGAAGATGAAGAATAAGAAAAAAAAAGAAACCGAAGAAGAAGACGTTTCTTCTTCTTCGGTTTTTTTTTATTTTTTTATTCAAGGGTGCAATAGTAATTACACCCTCTGTTTTAAATTTTTTTTTAAAAAAACTATTTTTTTCATTACACAATAATTGTGTATTATTTGAGTAATTCTTTCTATTCTAATTGATGCAACGCAAAAGTAAGTAAACAATTTTTCTGTAACAGGAAATTTAAATGGAATGATTGTTATTTGTAACCGAAAACATAAATAAAGTATAATTGAGATAATAAGTCCACAAGAATCTCAATTAACTAGCAGTGTGGGCTCATAATAGTTTTCCGGAAAACAAATTGACAAATATATAATGAGTACAAGCTGGTAGGGATTGGCACAAAGCAATCATCCTCTTATTTTATGTGGTACCTTTGATTGCTTTGCTTTATCTGAATCAATAATATTAATTTTAATGATCTATATTTCTTCGACTAATATATATCCAATATCCAATTGAATTAGATTTTTAGAAACTAGAAATTTTCAAAAATTAATTTTAAAAATGATATTATTTCATTTTAGATATTCATAATTTGGAAAAGTGCAATTGTTTAAATGATTCATAATTAAATCATCTTTAATACAAAATTATTAGTTTCAAAAATGGGATTTGTAAAAGTCACATATGAACATATTCTCTTCGTCTCAATATAAATAATGTTTAACTTCATTTCTTTGTCTCCAAATATTTGATATTTTAAAACTCCAATACAAAAATCTGATTTATTTTTCTCATTTAACCATATTACTTATTCATACTAACTAGACTATAATTACAAAAATAAAAATATTTTAAGTAACTTACAAGTTTTGTTAATTATTGTGTATTTATTTTAAACATCATATGTTATGCGCTTGATTTATAGAGCATAATATGAGCTTAATGCTCTAAAAACTAATCAACTTTATTTTAACTAAGCATATAAGAAAGCATAGAGAGTTCAATAATGTTCAATAGATCAAAGTTCATAAATTGAGCTTTTCCCAAGAATATAATATAATTAAGATATAATTTTACCCTTATTAATTTGATAATATTTTTTTTAAAAAATAATGATATCTAATTTTATAATTTTAAATCTAATTATTCACTACTATACCAATTACATATCGTTTTTACTTCTTCATGGTACCACTCTACATTACATCAATCACTGGTGAGATAGAGGGAGAGTAATTAACAGATATCTTAATCTTTTGGACAAATCAAAATTAGTAAATAAGGAACAGAATATAAGAGATATTAGGTGAAAAAATAAAGAAGAAAGAAAAAAGATTCTAAAAAAGAATCTTTGATGTAATGGAAGTGGGAGAAAGCTGGAATCTGTACCCTACTTTCTAGAAACTTATTTGAAAGTGACTCATAGCCTAATTATTTGGTTTTTGGAAAATAGACGACTCTCCTCCAATTTATGCGTTGACACGAACTTTACTATTTCAATTCGATACCTTACAAACTAAAAACTCATATAGAATATAAACCCCTTATTTGACTCATCGATAATGAATGTTGTTGGTTCCAAATATGAAACTCTGTGTAGTTGAAAGATCTTGTATTCATTTGATCGTATAATATTTAATGTGTAGAGGGTATGAATGAGTGATGATTCAATCCCTTTAATAAATGTTAATGCAATTATTGCATTCTAACATGATCTCCATGTATAAATCCAAATTCATTAACATTTATTTTGTTTTTTTCTTTCCATAACTACATAAGTTATGTTTTGTTTCTATATTTCACGTAACATGTATTATATATATATATATATAAAATATAGAATAAACTAAAATAAAAAATCCCAAGTTTTTTAAATTAAAATAAAAAAAATCCCAAGTTGAATTGAATATATATGATGTCCGCTGACGAAAATCACGGAATTAATTATAAGTACATTGTTTTTTATTAAAAAAAATCTGAATACGTAATAAAACCAAACGAAAATTCGGTGATGCATCACTTCACGTGCATGAGTTATGTATAATGAAGACAATGCTTATGCAAGAATATATGAGCCATAAAAGACAGTAAATACTTTGAAAAAGAAAATAAAAAGACAAATAATTTTTTTTTTCCTTTTTTCAGACTCGTCGTTTAAATCTGTGGCGGCTATCAAGCTCTCTAGAAAGATAAGTATATAGGAGAGAGTACTGTGGTATGATTAAAAAAAGAAAAAGACAATGTAACAAAGAATAATTGGTGTTTTTGTATCTGAATATCAATTATTGATTTTGTGTTGTTAAGATATCATAAAGGTACTACTGATCTAGCATCGTGGGCACTTGTCACGTCCCACCACGGATGAGTTTTCCACTAAAGATATAATATGAGATTGAAGTAATTTAGTATGGAAGATTTAAAGGCAGCAAAACAAAGTGATAAACTGATCTCGAGTTCAATTACCTTTATCTTTCTTTTTCTTATATATATTGATAAAGATTAGTAATAATATAAAACCAAAAAATACGTGTGCATGTATATGCTCAAACACGGCTTTTTAATTGGTCTAAAGGTGATTAACAATTATACAATAGTGACAAATATATATATATATATATATATATATATATAATATACACAAGTGGAGGATATCAAAGTGGTGTGATCTCCAGCACGGTCTTTAACTTAATTAGTGGGCACAGAATAACATATAAAGATTAGCCACTGCAATTAAGATGGCACATTGCTTGCATCAACATTATTATTCTACATTGTGTTTATTGATGTGTTAACTAACAATCAAAATGAGAATTATATTTAGAAGATTAACAAACATATACAAAGAAAAATGATGATTTATTTACTGAAACTCAAGTTGTCTCTCGCTTACAATTTTTACTATTTTGTTTTAGTACTTTTCAGTATGATTACCAATGCCTCTCATCAATTCTAATTCTTTATTTATATATTATTTTATATCCTAAGGTTTCTGGTGTCTTGATTCCTTTATTCTATCTGGATTGGGCAGGATTGATATTATGTTTATTAGGCGAAGTAGTCTTCTTGGTTTTAATTATGTAATCTTTCCTTATTTGGTAGCAAGCTACTTTAGTCCACATGTTTTTCTTTTTTCGCTTGTGGGTCGTCTATCTGGTTGGGCCTAATTCTTTTTCACGTCTAGTTTTGCTCATGGGCCTCGATCTTTCAAGACCTATTTATTAACAATAGCTCCCAAATTCCTTATTCAAGCGCCTAAGAATAATGAAGCAATTCAGTTTTACTTTTCTTTTTATATATTTTTTTCAAAATGAAAATTTTTTTTATTCAAAATTGACAGTCGAATTTTGCCGCAGGCATATCAACAAATACTTTTCTTAGCATGCATGAGCATAAAGATGTGTGGAATAATGAGTGTCTCGATACTCGCATTGGCTGAGACCATTGTTTCACCGTTTTATCATGCTTTAACTTCTGACACATGGCTGAAACCGTTGTAGAATTCTAATTTTTTCCTTTTTCTTTCTGGCAAGTTTCTCTTTATTTTTTTTTTGAATATTTCCTTTGTAAGTTTTTGTTGTTTGTAAGATTTTCATCGGATTCGTTGCCCAACATCTCCTTCTACTTCCCATGAAAGAGTAGGCGAATGTCATCTTCCGATTTGGAGAGATTTAGGATGCATTGCAGTATACCCTCCTCTATTGAGCTTATAAGTTATCTTCCAGTGTTCGAGCCACACCAATTTATTTTTTCTTTGACGTTTTACTTTGACCGATGCTGTATTTTGTTTTGTATTCTCAAATGTCCTATTTTACTCTTGTGAGAACTTTGTATCACTTTAGGTCAGTTGTATCCGTCACTCCTTCATCAGGTGCTAGTTATTTTTACTCTCTCAAAGGAGTGGAAGGTGCATATGGGTCCTCATTCTTTGCTTCAATTTGGTCATGTGATCCTCCACAAGCGTGCATGTGAGACTTACCCTAGTTTTGCACACCTCACCTTGACTGGATTGAGAGGACTCCAGAGCGTGATGACAAATAGAAAACAAACGCATTCTGGTTTCGAAAGTCTTCTACCACGCTCTGGAAGTTTCCTTCTGATCTTGTCTTTTCTTAGTGGGGATAGGAGCTTGGTCAGATTTCCTACTTTAAATAGTTTTTCCATACATGTCTCTCTCATTTTTCGTCGATTAACTCTATTGCCATTCTATTTTTTGCATCTTCTATAAATCTAGGATTTGATCGGAGTCCGCTGATTATTTCTGAGCTTGAGAAGGGTAGCTGTTCTTGTAATTCCTTCACTACCAAGAGGATTTGTCTCATTTTCTGTCCTTCTGCATCCACACTTATGGCTCTTGTTTCTGCTTGATTTCCATTCCATTCTTCAGTCCATCGGAACATCATAAAGGTAGTATGTTTCCTTGATGCATAAGTTTTATAGTTTTGATGATCTTATCGATTAAAAAGGTTTTCTTCTGTTATCAGTTGGCTCCTCTCGGCCATTGAGATCGAGGAATGGTTGTTCACGATCCTCTTCTCATTTTGAGACTCTGTGAATGTTCATCCTTCGGGCTCTTCTATGAGATCTTGGGTGTCCATCTGACCTAAAGGAATTGTAGAATTAGGTTTTGAAAACCCTTATGAGAGACCAATAACTTTTAACGAAGAGCCTTCTTTGAAGCGAGCTCACGATGATTCAGAAAATTGTTGGGAAAAATGGGCCTATCAATGAACCTGACCACTCTGTTGATGTCGTGGATTCTCCTTTGAAGTAAGCTTGCGATGATTCAGAGCGTTGTTAGAAGAAGACGCCTATTGATGATCCTAATCTTCCCGTTGATAGTATAAATTTCTTAGATGCTCTTCGTCACATGATCATCTATAAGGATTTCCCAATTTTTCTTGTCTCTAACACTGCAGAGAGGGGACTATTCCAGGAAGCCAAGTTTGATCTTGGCCTGGTGAGTCTTTTATCATTATCATTGTTCCTCAATCGTTATCCTCTGTTCTTAAACAATTTTGTGTTGCAAATCGATGGCACCACAATGCGCTTGGTTGGGAGGTACAAAGCTCATCCTCCAAAGTACCTCCTCTTTTTTCTTCTGATGGTGGTCATGCTCTTTCTGACCTTTTTGTCTCTTTATCTTAGATGAACAAGAGGGAGGAGAAGCCCGAGGCTGAGCTTGCCTTTGTTCGTGGTGAATTGACCTTGATGACTTTGAAGTATACTTTGTTTATCTATAAGATAAGTTGTATTGATAAGTGTAAGCGGTTTTGAATCCCGCGAAAGAGGAAGAGATTGTCAAAGCTGTGCCCAAAGCTCGCGTGCTGCTGGTGAAGTGATATCATCGCATATTAGCTAGTTTTAAGTATCTTATTTAGCTCATTTTGCATTGATTCATTCAGTATCTGTATCATATTATAATCCTTTTTGGTTCATTTGCATTTGCATACATTTTCACATTTGGAGTTGTTTTTAGGAGCATTTGAACACTTGAAAAGACTAATCCAGACCAGAGGTGAAAGGATCCAACATGACTTGACAAGAAAGCATACTTTGGAGCTTAATAGGAGCAAATAATGAACAATTTGTATGCAGCTCGATGGGCCTTTCTAGCAGACGGGCCAAGTTGATTTCGCACTTGCTTGTTTTGCCACTCCAGCAGATAAACCGAGTTGATTTCACCCTTGCCAAGGATCAAACACATAAGCACTTCCTTTTCAAGGGCCTCATCAGAGAAGATCAAGGACAATTAGAGCACGAGATGCACCTAGCAATCACACCCAATGATATAGGATTTTTCCTTATGCTATTCAGAACGACAACTTTGAGATCAAGAGCAGTCTCATCTCCCAGATCCAAAACCACAAGTTTTATGGACTGCATGTGGAAGATCCTCTTGATCATCTTGATGAGTTTGAAAGGCTCTGCATACTAACTAAGATTAATGGGGTTAGTGAGGATGCATGTAAGCTGAGGTTGTTCCCATTCTTTCTTGGGTACACGGCACACATATGGGAGAAGCATTTACCTCAGGGCTCTATCACTTCCTGGGCTGAGTGCAAGATAGCTTTTCTTGCAGAGTTTTTCTCAAATTCTGGGACTGCAAAACCCTTGCAATGAGATTTCTAGGTTTTTGCAAAAGAACTCGGAATCATTCTTTGAAGCTTGGGAGCATTTCAAGACATACCAATCTCAGTGTTCTCATCATGGTTTCAACATTGAATCTCTCCTTAGCACTCTCTACAGGGGTGCTCTCCCTAAGATCTGCATGCTATTGGACACAACCAATAATGGAAATTTCTCAAACAAAGACGTTGATGATGGTTGGGAATTAGTAGAGAACCTTGCTCAAGCAGATTGCCAATATAACAAGGACTATAACAAAAGATAAGAGCTAAAACTGAGTTTGATTCAGTGAGGAGAAAAAGCTCTGCATGACAAGATGGACAAGCTACTCTTAGTGCATCAGAATCAAGTCCACTTGGTGTGTGAGGATGAACAAGAACATGATAGGGAGGATGATATGGTTGAAGAGGTTAGTTTTGTGCAGAATCAGGGAGGTTACAAAGGGTACAACAACTACAAGTCAAATCTAAATTTGTCCTACAGAAGCAACAATGTTGCCAATCTAGAGGATCAAGTTTACCCACCTCAGCCACAACAAGCTCAACCAAAAACTTACATTTCCAAAAGTAGTATAAGAGCAACTTCAAACCGGCTCCAGTAGTACCACTAGGGTACTAGCCTCAACTAGCTCCGCAACCTCCTGCACAAAGTCCAGACGTGATGACTATTCTTCAGCAACTTCTTCAGAGGAAAACATCTAGTAGCAAGGAATTGACCAAAATACAAGTTGACTTCCATTCTAAGATAGATGCTTCTCACAATGATCTACATTGCAAATTTGAGAGATTGAACTCTAGGTTGAAGTGTCTAGAGAGTCAGCAAGCATCTTCTAATGTGAAGAATACTAGTCTACTCCCAAGAAAATCAGTTCAAAATCCAAAGAGTATAATGCCAGTGCAATTACAAACAGATATGGCATCTCCTACTTTTAACCTCCTTTCTTAGAAATTAGAACTATAGTGTCTTCTGACATCCAAGGTGTCTTCAAACATTTCATCATTTAGACGTCCAAGGTGTCTTCCAACATCTCATCATTCAATCGATCATTGTCATAGCTGAATGTTCTCCATACCCTGGACTACTACTTCCATCGGTACTATTACTTCTAAGCCAAAAGAGAGGTAGACAAAGTTTCTCCAGTGAAACTACATGGTGTTGTTGTATATGTCCATAATATCGCTTGGAGTTCTTTGGTCTATTTTGATTTCTTGAAACTCAGGCGCTTTTTTAGATTATTCAAGATAGTCTTATTGGTCACCTCTGCTTATCCATTGGCTTGGGGATATCGCAGGGTTAACGATGTCAATCTTATTTCCCATGCTTCACATAATGCCCACACTGGATTGGAAGTCAGGTAGGTTGCATTATTGGTCACGATCTCTTTCAGGAGTCCATGTTTGCCTATTATGTTCTTCCAAAGGAATGTCTTCACGGTTACTTCGGTGACTTGAGGATATGATTTTTCTTCGACCCACTTTGTAAAGTATATGTAAGGACAAGTATGGAACTGTGTTTCGTACTCTGGTTGCCTCCACTGGTCAAACAACATCCATTGCCCAACGCATAAAAAGATATGGGATCAATTTTGAACTCAAGGCTTTTGAGTATTCCTCACTCTCGCTAACCATCGTGGACCAATAATATCCGTGGAGTTTTATTCTGTTGGCTAGGGCTCAACCTCTTGAGTGATTTTTGTATGATCCTTCATGAATTATGGCGAGGTAATATAGATGGTCCTCTATCATACAATACCTAGCGCTTTGAATCATTAGCTTATGCGCTTGCCTTTGATCTTGTGGTCGTACGCCATGTTCGATATATTGGATGATCGGCTTTCTCTAGTCTAATTTCTAAGGTTGTCAAAGCTTTAAGATCTAAATGATATTTGGTGTGCTCGTCGGGCTAAGTATTGTTGCTTGAGATGTTCATTATTGTGCCTAGTCTTTGGATGCTTGGTATTTCTTTGAATTCTACATAGACTATCCGATTTAGAAGTGGGTCTGATGTTGAAGCCAAGCATGCTAATGCGTCTATTGTTGTGTTTTCCTCATGGGGGACTTTTGTCAGTTTGAAGTGGTTGAAATTTTCGATGATCTATTTTATGAGCGATAGGAAGCTCTCCATCCTAGGGTGTTTTGCAGCATACTTCCCATTACATTGGAAAGCCACTAGTTGGGAGTATATGTGTGTTTATATGGATTTGTTTTCTAAGCTTAGTACGATCTTCATTCTGGCTACCAAAGCTTTGTATCCTGCCTTATAATTCAAGGCTTTGTATCCAAGACAAAATGATTGTTCTAATATTTCTCCGACTGACAAAGTTAGTCATATACTGATTTCAAACCCTATTTATGATGAGGCCCCATAAGTGTGTAGCTTCCATGGTTGGAGGTGTTCCATTCAATTTTCTTTTTACTGGTCCAACTTGACTATGAAGTCAGCAAGGACATGTGACTTGGTTATCGTCTTTGCCATTTATTCGATGTTGTGTTCACTAAATTTGATTTCCCTATGTTACCAATTGCCCAGACTGGCTGAGACTGTGTAAGATAACTTGTAGAGGATGCTCTATTATGATGGATATGATATGGGATTAGAAGTACAAGCAAAGCTTTTTTACTGCTATCATTGCTGCAAGTGCTAGTTTCTCCATGGCAGGATACCTAGTTTTGGCATCTGTGAATGTTTTACTGATGTAGTAGATTAGTCTTTGCTCACTGTGCTCTTCTTGGACGAGTACACTGCTTACTATGGCCTCAGATACTGTGATGAATAAGTAGAGGGACTCGCCATTCACTGGTTTTTTAGAATAGGAAGGTTTAGGAGGTAGATTTGAGTTTGTCCAACACCTTCTGACACTCGTCGTTCCACTTGGACCTTTTATCTCCTTTTAGCAGCTTGTAAAATGAGAGACATTTGTCTGTTGATCTTGAAATAGAATGGTTCAGGGCTATTATTCTTCTCGTTAAGCATTGTATTTCCTCGTCATTCCACTTAGGAAGTAGCTAGCGCACTTATCTATTTTGAGTTTGCTTTGATTCCTCATTCTGTTTCCAATTACTAGAAGAATTCTCTAGATGCTATTCCAAAAGAGCATTTAGCTGGGTTGAGCATTCCGTAATTTTCAGAATCTTAAAGTATTATGTGAGTTGCTTCATGTGGAATTTAGCTCGCGCAGATTTCACGAGCAAGTTGTTTATGTAAACTTCCATTGTCTTCCCGAGTTGTGCTCCAAAAATCTCATTTACCAGACATTAATATGTTCCTTCAGCATTTTTCAAGCCGAAAGGCATAACTTTGTAGCAATACGCCCCTCTGTTTGTTATAAACGAGATCTTTTCTTAGTCTTCCAAGTGTATGAGGAACTGGTTATACTCGGCGAAAACATCCATAAAGGAAAGCACCTTGTATCACGCGGTTGCTTCCACTAGATGATCAATGTGTGGGAGTAGAAAACTATCTTTTGGGCACGCTTTGTTGATGTTTGTAAAATCAACTCAAACTCTCCATTTCCCATTATTTTTCTTGAATACCACTAGGTTTGCTAACAAGTCCATGCATTTTACTTCTCATATCGATCCAAGCTTAGGAGCCTTTTGACGTCTTTATTGACTACTTTGGTGCGCTTGCCGCCCAGTTTCCGCCGCTTTTGCCTAATAGGTTTGAAGGCTAGAACCATGTTCATCTCGTGGGAAGTGATTGACAGATCTATTTTGGGCATCAAGGATGTTATCCATGCGGAGGTCTGGAAATTTTGGCTTAGGAGACACACTAGTTCTTCTTTAATCTCTTTGTCCAATTCTTGTCCTAACCCCGACCTATTATTCAGGATTTACACTATCGATTTGGACTTGTTCTAGGAGTGATCTCCATGTTGGGTCGATTTTTGGATTACAATGGATTCTTGACTTCTGTTTGATCGAGATTTTGAGCTATTTTAGTTGCTATGTGGGATTGATCTTGGAGAGTACAAAGTTTTCCTTGTACTAGCATCGCATTACTTTTTGACATCCTCTTATCATCATGTCTCATCGATATATCAGGAATTTAACGCATGACTGGTAGGTTGAGGCTACCAATTTCATGGCATGTAACCATGGTCTTCTAAGAATGGTGTTAAGTAGTGCTTATTTTTGTACTACCACAAAGCTGACCAGCTTTTTCACCCTAGAAGCCACCACAATAAGCTTGATTATTTTGAGTAAAAGAGTTGTTTCTATTGAAAAATCGAGGTCTACTCTCCTTTTTCCTCATTGTGTTTGAATCTCATACACTATAACGCGTCTTAGAATAGGATATCTATGGAGCTCTCAGGCATGAAGTGATTCATCATGCTCAAACATGATATTATTTTAGGTATCTCTTGATCGAAGGGTTCACGCTAAAGCGAGCGATGAATCAATCTTTTTTCCTTCAAAAAACTGGATGCTCACTCCACTACGCCACTTTCTGTGCAGTCTCCAATACGCCACTTGCGGTGAGTTAGTAGCAGTGGGTGGCAAAGTAGCTAAGGGTACCGATAACTTCTGATTATGGATTCTATCCAAGGATCGGGTTCTATCTATGATTGGTGCGATGAATGCGATGACTCTTGGTTAAGGCCTTAGATATGAAAATTAAATCTCCTTTATTTATAAGACCTCTGGTCAACAGTTCCACATAAATGGTTTACAGGAGATCCCAGAGGCTCGCTCGGAAAGGCCCCGACCAGGGATGGACGTAAACTTGTAAGCTACCAAGGTTAGTATTGACTAAGATTCTGGCAAGCTCGAATTATCCAACATCAATTTAGATTACTAAGGCTTCGTCATGGGGATGGCTTAGCCCTTTGGTGTATGTGCCCTAAGTACAATACCAACATCTCGCTCTTGATATCCACCAGGGTGATTTGCTCGGTGCTGGTTTATCTTGACTAAATTTATTGAATTGTCCAGAGTTGTGATCCACTGTGGATAAATGCCTGTCTAGGCGGTGGTGGTGAACATTCATCCTCATGATCTTGGCGTTCTGTTTTTGAAGGGGGAGGGTATGCATCCTTCTGTGTATATTCCCCAACGTCTTTCTATTCTTTCGTGCCATTTTCCCTTCTTTTTGATACATTTCATTGTCTTTACTTTTCGAGGGAGTGCCTTTTTGCCTGATAATAGTTGTAGAACTTCTTTGGATCGTACTCACTATACATTCTAGGGGATCCTTTTTTAGCGACGACGTAAAGTATTCCTTTCTCTCCCTCTAGCCCGCCTTCTCTGCGGTTGTCTCTCAAGCACCTTTGGTTTCCTTTTTTTCCATCCTGGCCAGTTCTTGCCTCACTTATCTCTTCCTAGTTCGCGTAATTGATGGCATGGTGGAGCACATCATCCAAACTTGTTGGTGGATTTTGTATTAGGTTCACCCTGAATTGTGAGATAGGCCATATTCTGGTGTTAAGTGCGAGGAATGTCATCTCCTCGTTGATGTGTATGCTCTTGGCTTTCATCGCTTTAAATCGGTCGATAAAATAGTGGATAGGCTCAAACTTTTCCTATTTAAGGTCATAAGATTCTTGCGTGTTACGTGGTGCTCGATGAAAATTGAATACTTCTTGAGAAATGACTCTGCTAATTCTTTGAATTTGTCAATCGATCCTAGCTTGAGAGCAAAAAACTGGTATAGTGCTGCACCCTAGAGGTTTTCTGCAAAGAAACTACAGAACCCAGGTTCTCTTTCTTCTAGGTGGAAGTATGCTCTGTCCGCCACCAAGCGGGCAAAATGATTTTAAAAATGCCGTTGGATCAGCATCTTCTAAATATTATGGGAATTTTAGCTTTCCCATGGGTCAGACTTGCATGCTGGCTATCTTTCTGATGAACAAGGTGTTGTGGGTTTTCTCAATCACGCGGTGGAGCTTAGGGCGGGCGTAGTTACTGGTATACTTATCCTCATCTCTTGGCATTCCGCTTGTGTTTTTTGTACCATAGACAAGATATTGGTTAGCTTGTCGGCCTCCTGGCTTGGGTTAAAGTGGTTTGATCCTCAGATTGTTCCTCCTCGTGGTTGTTGTGGCGAGCATCGTCTGAGTCCTCTTGCAACTTATGTTTTTCTTCACTTGGTGGGACCATGATTTTTCTAGATAATGTGTGTCGCATTTCTTCGTGAGCGCGCTTCATTTCTTCCATTTGTTCTTGACGCTCTTTCCTCTGCCTCTCCATTTGTTTAGCAAAGCTTTTGCTTGTTTCTTCGTTTTGCTTGGCATATTCAATTAGTAATCCCAACATGTTTTGGAGTTCTGTTGTGGTGCATTTTCGCTGTGGGACTGGCCCGGAAGGCGATAAGTCTTGGATGTCTACTTTGTTCGCTTGTTCTTCATTTACGAACTCGGGTATTTTGTTGGTGTTAGCGTCACTGACATTAGGTTCTGTAATTTGAGCTGCTAGCACTACTTGCTGGCCTCTGGTCATCGTTTTTCCTTTGCTAGGTATGTGTTACGAGAAAAAGCTTTTAGCCCCACAATGGATACCAAATTGTTGATGCGTAAAGTAATTATCAAAACGAGAACTATATTTAGAAGATTCAACAAACAGATACAAAGGGAAATGATGGTTTATTTGATGAAAGCTAAGCTGTTTCTCGATTAAAATTCTAGCTATATATGCTTTAGTGATTTTCAGTGTGATTGTCGATGCCTTTTTATCGATTTTAATCCTCTATTTACATATTATTTTCTTTTCTAAGGTTTTCAGTGTCATGATTCCTTCATTCTTTCTAGATTGGGTGGGATATATTATGTTTATTACGCAGAGTAATGATCTCAAGTTATGATGAATTATTTGATAACGTGCTGATTCAGTCCATTGGTTTTTTCGCTTGTGGGCCGTTTGTTTGGTTGGGCCCTGTTATTCTTCTTTCGTCCAGTTTTGATTGTAGACCTCAGTCTTCCGAAGCCTATCTATTATTAGTGTCCAACCTTCCTAAATTTTGTAGTTTAAAAAACTGATGAGTATTTTTATTTTACAAAGTCGAAACTCTTTTTAATCTAATGGTTTGACTCTTTCCTATTATAAGTAAAGATTTAAAATGTTTTAGTGAGTTATGAATCAGATTTTTTTATCGATTTAATTGGTGACAAAACTAATAAAAAAACAAAATTCAACACCAATACTTCTATTGTATTTCTGTTTTTTTTTCTTTTTGAAAATTGAGCCCGAAAAATTTGGATTTGTAAGCATATATATTCATAATTTTAAAATCTAATGCAATATTATTACATAAAGTAGAATGTTTCAAAGTTACTCATCAACAGGATTGTTTTACGTGTTAGATCCAACGATCAGTTTTTTTAATATTTATATATTAAAAAATAAAAATAAAAATATACTTTAAGATAGATTTTTCAAATAATTATCTTTATCACAAAATATGTATCTCTATCCATAATCCTAATATAAAAAAGATTGTAAATAATAATTTTTATTTTTACTTTAAAATAAAACATTCATAAATATTTATTTTATAATAAATATAAAATTTAATAATATTATATTTAAAAAATAATTATAAAACAAATTTTCATATAAAACAAATAATTTTATATTCTTAACAATAGAATTGTAACAGAAAATAATTGTCGAAACAAAAATATAGATTTTTAATGTAAGTATATTCTTAAAAAACAATTCTCACAATTAAAAATAAGAAAAAAAATAATAAATCTCTTAATAATTCTGAATTGATTACAATTATAAACCTTTGAGAAAAAAAATCAACTAAAATGAAATTTAAATAATTAATAAATAAATAAATAATATTTATTATCCTAACAAAATTTGTATTACTATATATTAATCTCTAAAATAGCTTTTTAATAATAGAAGAAAAAATACATTTAGAAACAAAATTCAAAATTTCAAAAAAATTTTCTCTTTAAATAAAAATAATTGTTGCTTTTTCTAAGAAATAATTAAAAATATTTTTTAAAGAGATAAATCATAACATAAAATATTTACAATCTTAACAATAAATATTTCAAATCTTATAAACATTTTGATTCCTAAAAGAAAAATAATTTTCTATATCTTATATTGTTTATATTTATTTATCTTCATTCATAATCCAAACATAAAAATGATTATTAGAACTAGTATCTATATAAACATAGACATGTAGATAATTTTATAACAACAAAAACATTACTTATTCATTAGGTCTCTTAAAAGCTTTCAATGATATTTTACTATATCTTATTATATAAAGTAGAATGTTTCCAAGTTACCCATTAATAGTATTGTTCCACATGTCAGATCTAACGACCAATATTTTCTGTATTTATATATTAAAAAATAAATACTTTAAAATAAAATCTTCCAAATATTTATCTTTATCACAAAATATTTAGAGGAATTACTAAAAATGTCTCTATCGAAATGTCATTTTCAAAACATACTCCGTGATGATCATTTCTCTCTCTTCTTTTTTACTTCTTTTTTTTACTTCTCTCTTCTTTCTCTCTCTCTATTTGTAAAAACAACTAAACTCAAATATTAAAATGAAAACAAATATCTAAAAAATCTCAACAACTGTTATAGAAAATAAAATAATTAAATTATTATATTTTCCAAAAATAATTAACAGGTTATCCACGAATCCATCCAAATCCGTTAAATAAAATGGATAACAGGTCAACCCAACCCATTTAATAAATAGGTAATGAGTTAACCACAACCCATTAACACTTAAACTCATTGGATAATTGGTTGGATTGGGTTGGGCTTATCTATTTTGATATCCTTACCAATACGAGTATTTTTGAAAATCACCCAACTATTTATTTCTAACTACAATCCTAATATAAAAAGGATCGCAACTAATCATTTTATTTATAATTTAAAATTAAAATAATCATATATTTATTTTATAAACACCTTATAAGTTTTAATAAATACATTACAAATTTTTTATCAACATCTTATAATTTTAATAAGTACCTTATAAATTTTTTATAAACACGTTATAAATTTTATAAGATATCTTAAAGCCTTATAAATTATATAACTCTATCATAAAGTCTTATAAATTTTATAAGGTCTCTTATAAAGGCTTATAAATTTTATAATCTCTGTTATAAAACCTTATAAATTTTATAAGCTCTCTTCTAAATTTTTTTTTATAAAATCCCTTATAAAGTTTTGGTAGGAAAATTTTTTCGTAAATCGGAAAAATATTTGGCTATAAAATTACTTTTTGTCGGAAAAAGTTTTTTTTGGCGGGAACTTTTTTTTGTCAAGGAAATTGTTTTGTAAAAATATAAAAAAAAATAATCTAAGGATATTTTGATCATTTTTACATAATGAGGGATATTTTCTGAAAATGTCCAAAAAATAAGGACAGTGCTGAAAATGTCCTTCCTTGAGGGACATTTTTGCAATTCTCTCAAATACATATATATTTTAAAATAATTAAAAACTAATTTTCATATAAATCAAATATTTTTATATTCTTAAAGAAAAGATCGTAACGGAATATAGTTGCCTAAACTAACAATGTAAAGTTTTAATGTATATATATTCTTTTAAAAAAATATTCTCACATCAAAAGTAAGAAATAAATTTTAATCTCTCAATAGTTCTAATTTTATTATAATCATAGATCTTAAATAAGAGAAAAAAATCATCTAAAAGAAAGTTAAGATTAAAAATTTAAAAAATAGTTATTATCTGAAATAAATGTTTTAAGAAATATAAGAAAAAAAAATTTAGAAACGAGATTCAAAGTTTTAAATTTTTTGTCTTTAGATAAAATTAGTTTTTAATTTTATCTAAGGAATGCATAAAATAAGTTTTAAAAAATTATCTTCACAGAAAATATTCAAAATCTTAAAAAATTTATTCAATCTATTTCAAATTTTTTTAATAAAAATATTTATGTTCTTAACAGAAAAATAACTATTCATATCTTATTATATAAAGTAGAATGTTTCAAAGTTACTCATTAACAGAATTATTTCACGTGTCAGATCCAATGATCAATTTTTTCTATATTTATATATTAAGAAAAAGATAAATATGTTTTAAAAATGGTTTTTAAAAATATTTATTTTTATCACAAAATATTTATCTCTATCCATAATCTTATTATATAAAGAAGGGTTTCTCAAAGTTAGTAATTAACAGGATTCTTCCACGTGTCAGATCCAATGATCTGAAATCCTCCTTGATTTTTTTTTAAACTAGATAAAAATGTTTAAATATATTTCTTCAATATTTAGCTTATTCAAATCTTAAAAGAATTTCTAACCTAAAAAGAAATCTTAATCACCAAGGACAAGTGGCCCAGTGATGTTGTCACTTTACAAATCCTCAAAGCACCAGGAATCGAACCCCCTACCTGCAGTATAAGGAGATGAATTAAAAGCCACTAGACTAGTTGACCAAAAAAATAAAAATATTAATCTAAAATAAATCAAGAATATTAATTGCTAAAAAAGTTAATTTTAACAAAATATAATTTTCATTACAAATCTTATCTATAAAGAAAAATATTATATTAAAAATTTATTTATAAAAACGAAAAATATATATATATATATT
>OVBA01006451.1:0-16967 GCA_900406435.1 Lepidium aucheri
ATATATATATATGATTCAATATAATTTATATATAATTCAATAAATATAATTAAAAAGTTATCAATAGTGTTTTAGGGACTGCAATAAGGTTATTTACAATAGCGTTTTTATTTTATTATAAACTATCAATAGTGTTTTAGGGACTGCAATTGTGTAAATGTTATCTTTGCATAATTTAGAACAAAAAAAACATTTTCTAATTTTACACAATTGTTTTGAATTTAATGTAAAATTTTTCATAATACATGTAATTTGAACAGAGGAACTAACCTATTTATTAATCAAAATCAACCATGAAATACTTTGTCTAAGTCATAAAATCAATAAGGAACAAAACTTGCTTCTTCTCCTTAATCTCGACGAGGCTTTTGTCGAGAGGTCTCTCCTTCTTCTTGTTTGGGACGTCTGAATTAAGAGAAGTGGCGTGCGCTTGCTGTGATGTTTTTGGTAGCTATCCGGAACATAGGTTCAATGTAACAATCGTCTACCTCAATGTGGGTCAAGTTGTATCCCAATGCTTGCCGCTAGTATGCTCGTGTGATCTCTACCACATCACTTTCTTGGACATTATCTTCTTTTTCTCGTGGCTGTTGGTGGAGCTGTGGTTTGAATCCAGTAGCTGGGAGTCCGCAGATTAGTCTTGGTGTTGATTCCATTCCTAAATGAGATAGTAAAACTCTTTATATTACCAATTAAGAATAAGTAAAACAAATCCGAGAACTAATATGTAAATTATATTTGAAAGGATAGGCGCATAAAGATTAGTTCCACTTGATATCTGGTAAAATTCAATGCTAAATTTAGAAGCAATGCAAAGGATTCAACCTAATTCAAATGAGAATAACGAATCAGAAGCTTGAAATGAAATTCTGAATCTTGATAAGAAATCTTGAATCAGTATCTTAATATGAAATATGTATCCTAAACATAAGTAAAATCGGTAAAACATACCTTTATATTCTCTACCTCCTTGCTCGTTTGTAATAAACCTATCAAATATAGCAAAGAAAGATTTATAAAACCCTGACTCATCAAATCAAATGGAATATAAATATGATACGAGAGAGATATAATACCGGGTAACGAATGACAGATTTGTAAACAGCTTGTGGTGCAGAGAGAGTAATAAAACCAGACAGTTGAATGAAGAAGAAGAAGAAATCGTGAAGCATATGAAACGAGGAACATGAACAGTGGTGAAGTCGTAAGGTTTCAGATTCAATATAAAAACTTTAGAATGCCCAATAGTTGATCATATGGTTTACATTGTATCTCTGAATTGAATCATACGGTTGATGTTAACTCATGGTAATGGATCCTAGTACTCTCATTTCATTGTTCTGAATACAAATATTGATCCTACGGATTAGATTTTATTACAAAATTGATCCTAAGACTTATATTAACTCGTAAGCATTGATCCTATTAATCTCATTTCGTTGGTTCTATTATGCAAAATATAGTATTTCATTATTAATTAATAAGATAGTTTATCTAATTTTTTTCTAAATACATAAAAATATAAAATATAATAAAATTGTTAATTCAATTAGTTTAGATTTATATTTTTTATTTTAAATTCAATAAAATTCTAAAATGGATTAAGTATATATGTAGTTAACTAAGAACCTTAAACCCCAAATCTAAACCCTAAACCCTATACCCTAAATCCTAAACTCTAATCTCTGATCATGAACCACTAAAATAATAAATTTAAAAAAATGATTAACTATGTATAATATTATAACATATAGTCAGATTTATATGCTAAAGTTTCTAGTATACCATTTTACAGAAAACATCTCGATATATGTTGGAGTTTCTTGTGCGATTTGATGATTATGAAAAGGTTGTAGTTAATTCGATAGATGTATTATAGTACAATCAACTATAATCATAGTTTGTAACGATTTTGACAAGTTCGTACCAATTTTGACAAGTTCGTTGTGAATTGGATATATGTATAATAGAAAATAACATATTTATTTTTATCTTGACAAAAAAAACATATGTATAATTATATGCAATCAATTAAACTATAAAGTAAATTGTTTGACTTTCTTGTTGTTGTTTACTATGACATAAAGGTTGTCTAATGTTCAAAGATATATATATATATATATATGTAAACAGACAATAACTTATGTCCAAAAGTGCTTATATATAATAACAAAATAAGTTTTTGAGTCTTAAAATTTAAAATACAAGTTCACTTCTAGAATACAAGTTTGTCGTTTGGCCACACAATTGTAGTACCGACAGCATCAGATATGTGCTTAATCTCTGAATTTGGCCTCCACACACAAGTATCAGGAACCTTTGAAACTTTGACCCATACCTTTGTCGCATTATGACCCAAAGGGATGTGGTGGACAACATCATTTGGATCAACAGAACATACTTTACCTTCAGCAACCTGTACTCCAAAAATATTGCAATCCATGAGGATGCATTTCTGTTTCACTCCTTTGCTGCAGGTACTGCCACAATTACTTGGACTCTAAAGAAAAATAGTACATTCAGACAAAATTGTATGCAAGTTATAAGTACATATTCTTGAAACCAAGTATCATTGTTTACCAGATTAGATTTGCTAGCTACTCCTTTCTATGTTGAGGTAGTATTCACCAATTTAACTTTATCAACTGGCCAAGCAAGTTTTGTATTACAAGTTTCCCCCATTACATAAGCTTCAACATTTGGTCTCTACAGATAAGCTTCAGCTTTAATTACCATATTAACTCTCAAAATAACAGCATTTGGACCCAATGGAATATTGTTGATAAGTTATTTTGGGTCAGTTGAACATAGAACACCTTCAGCAACACTATCACTTATATTCCAATCCAATATTTTGTATCTTTCTTCTGTGTCACCATCAGATTTATTCTAACATAAGAACGAGATAGCTATGTTAATGTTACTCTTTTTACGGAACACATTATTAACAAAATTGAGTACCTTTGTTCCAAGTGTGTTTGTAGATGGTGGATAGCTGTCACATCGAGTGTGTAATATGATTTTATCAACTGGCCATGAAATTTCAATTCCCACGGCTTGTTTATGTTAAAGACATCCGTCGTAGGTCTCCAAACACTTGCTCATGTATCTGAAACACTCTTGACTACTATAGCTGCCGCATTACGACCAATTGGAATGCGGCGATCTTGTAGTTTTGCTCACTAGAACAAAATTCTCCTTCTCCTACAATAACATACTTAGTTTCAAACCAATCCAGTATCTGGCATCTAACTCCTTCTTTGCTAACATCACTAATATCAGACTCAGAAGGCATAACACCAGATGTTTTCTGACATAAAAAGGCAATATGTTTAGTTATGCATATCGAACTTTACCATATATATATTCATGATAAAAATGCTCACATTAGTCACAACTAAGTCACGGATCATATTCTTCAAGTCCTGAACTTCGTTCTTCAATTCTTCTATTTTTGAGTCTCTAGCCTGCATGAACATCAGTTTGGTAGCAGTAATTCCTCTACCCATTCTTCTGACACGTCCAAGTTTATCTTTTCCTAACACTTTACTCACAGCATCTTCTCTTATGTTCTGATGAAGAATCCATTTGACTATCAATTGATTGTATTTGTTCCTGAATCACGTATTTGAGCATTATAATAACCTATTTCTAAAAGAAACTAATAATATTATGGCAAATATATACTTACAATGGTGTCAGCAAACTTAGGTCTCACAGCCCTAACATCTGAATGAGTGTGTCCAGCTATCCAGACCTTATTTCTAGTTACTTTTCTAGGATCTGCAACCTTGCTTTCCTACAAACAAGAGATAATTTGTTCAGCTATTTTCAACTAATCCTATCAATCTTATCAACATTTTCACAACTAACCAGACTACTGCTGTGGTATCTCATCAATATAAATAGACTACCCATTTCATGAGAAAGGCGGAACATCCCCTTCAGAGTAGTTGTATGTGAAATTTGTTTCCTCCTAAGGGCCCTGAACATGTCACTCTTTTCCTACAACCTCAGTCAAGTTTTTTTTAGTTTGTTTACCATACATCAACATTAACCATTTAAACTACTTAATAGAAATTTAAAATATATGACCTTAAAGGTTGTGGTAGTCCTACTCTTTATCCAAGCATTCCAAGCTGGAATTGACTGAATGTTACTTGGCTTTAATCCAATTATCTCTGTGCTACTCTTTCCATCTCGAACTTGAGATAGAAGCCTAGACTTTCCAGCTCTCCATACGCTACCCATCTGTTTGAAAACACTATATATTTGCCATTCTTCTTGTAAATTAAACCTCCCGTGCAACACCAATAAACATCTGTTATAATCAAAATTGATTATAATAAAATAGGAATAAAACTTAATGTGCATATAGAAACATGTATTTCCTCACACAATGTGTCCTTGGTCTGATCTTCGAGCTTCCTCCAATCATCCAGTGTAACAGGAACATGTTCCCGCACAAGAGCACCAAGAAATGATGATAGTGTTACTAAACTGACCCTGCGTGTTCACCAAGCTCAGTGAATAACACATCCACCTCGTCCTCAGGATCTTGGCCACTTTACGCATCTTGGTTGGACCTCTTTTCCTCTTTTTAGCATCAGGTTCTGGTGTTTGCTGAGATTCTTTATGTGGAAGTGACTGAGATGTTGTTACATCAGGTTCAAGTTCAAGTGTAGCATTAGGTTCTGTTTAACCTGGCAGTGACTCGGATAAAGGTTCATGTTCTCCAGCTTCATTTCCTAATGTCTCATCAACATCTCCTTCACCTGCATGTGGCTGAGATTCTGTTCCATGTTCACCATCTTCAGGTGGAAGTCCCTCATCATCTTCAAGTTGGCCGTGTGCTGCTTCATCAGGTTGTGCATCAACTTTGTCATTAGGTTGTGGATCAACTATGTCAGTAGGTTGTGGATCATCATCTTTTTCATCATGTTGGTCCTCAACTTCGTCATCATGTTGGTCATCAACTTCGTCATCATGTTGGTCCTCAACTTCGTCATCATGTTGGATTTTAGTACATCTCACATCCCTTGTTTGCAATTCTCTAAAAGCATCATGTTCCCCAATACCGTTTTATTAATATATACAATGTTATAAGTATCTACACAATATATAGTTGAGATCATAGAAATGAACTTACTCTACATATGGTTCCATGACAGCCAAGTTCAATAATACATAACGATGTGCTATGTCTCTATCTTTATCAGAAAGGCTTACTTTTGTACCCTTAAATAGTGGCCGACTTTCAGCAACAACTTCACTATTATCCACATCTGCATTCTGATTTAATGTAGCATCAACTGGGACAGAATTCTGTAAAAACTCCATACAAAATGACATACATTCTCCAGCTAGGTATCCTTCAGCCATACATGCTTCTGACCTTGCATAATTTTTGACATATGCCTTAAGAGTTTTCATGTACCTGAAACATAAAAATAGTTTATTAGTAAGAAACATATGTGAATAAATATATAACATAAACTGAAAACAGCACACCTTTCAAAAGGATACATCCACCTCAAGTGAACCGGCCCTCCCAAACATGCCTCTCTTGCTAAATGTATTGGGAGGTGAAACATGATATCAAACGGAGATGGAGGAAATAATCACTAAAACTGACACATTGTCTTTATAAGCTCATCCTCCAAAGAGATCAATTTTTCAGGATCAATTACTCGTTGGCATAATCTATTAAAGAAGTTGCATAACTGATTCACTGCTTGTCTAGGTCCTTTAGGAAGCAATCCTTGTAAAGCAACATGTAACAAATTCTGGATTAGTACATGGTGAACATGTGACTTTAAGCTAGTTATTCCATGAGGATTGACTGAGACAGAATTGGCAATATTCCCACAATATCCATCAGCTCCTCTAAACTTAGATAACCAATAAGCAGCTGGAGGTAGGTAAATTCTTTTTCCACGTACCTCTGAATGTAAATGTCTTCAAATACCCATGTCTTCTAAGTCCTTTATTGCTTTCAGTCCATCTTTTCATTTATTACTATGCATCAATGTAGATAATATAGCATCAGACACATTTTTCTCTACATGCATAACATCAATATTATGACGTACCAGCATATCCTAAAACATAAGGGCAAAGTATTAAATATCGTCATAATCAAAATTCTCAAAGTATTAGATATGAACAAATCAAAATTCTCTGTACCTTCTAGTAAGGTAGATAGTAAAATATCGATTTTTTCTTCCATCTCCACTGATCACTGTTTTCTTCACTTTCTTCCTCAGAAAAAAATTCATCTTCTGTCCTATTAACTCTTTTCCTTTTACTTTCCTTACCTAAAGGTTTTCCAAAATCATTCTTGAAGTCTTTCAATATCTCAAATATTTCAGTTCCACTCTCAATCCTGTTTGCAGTTCCTTTCTCAACTATGTTATCAAACCATCCTTTTCTGCACCTGTAAGGATGTCTAGGTCTGAGTCGCTTTCTAATGCCCATATACACATGCTTCCTGCTAAACTTTAGTCATCTAAAAGGTGTATCCTTTCCACATACATTACACGCCTGCTTACCCTTGACTTTACAACCAGACAATGTTCCTAAAGCTGGATAATCACTGATACTCCACAACAATATAGCTCCAAGTGTAAACTTATCTTTCATACATGAATCATAAACCTCCACACCTACAGTCCATAGATCCATCAAATCTTCTATCAGTGGGGTTAAATATACATCAATGTTGTTGCTCGGAGCTATAGGACCAGGGATCAACATAGTCAACATTATATTCTCAGCCTTCATACATTTAGTTGCAGACATATTGTAGTTAACCAATAGAACAGGCCATGTGCTGTACTTTGTGTTCTGAATGGAGAAGGGGTTCATTCCATCAGTAGAAATACCAAGCCAAAGATTTCTATGTTCAGCAGCAAAGTCTGGCCATTTTTCATTAACTTGAGCCCAAGTAATATAGTCCACAAGATGATGGATTTTACCATCTACACTACCATTAGTAGCATGCCAACACAGATCTTTAGCCACCCTCTTTGATCTAAACATCCTAGTGAATCTGTCTTTGATCGGAAAATATCTAAGAACCTTAGCTGGAATACCTTTCTTTTCTTCATCACTATGTTTATCCTTTTCCCACCGTGAAGCACCACATCTTGGACATCTTTTAAGCATATCGAACTCCTTCTCGTACAGGACACAATCATTCTTGCAAGCATGAATCACATCATATCCAAACCCAAAAACCTTGAGGAATTTCTTCATCCCAGCTGTAGACTTTGGCAGCACATTGCCGTCAGGTAACATATCATGTACAATAGTTAACAATTGATCAAAATATTTCTCAGACATCCCACTCTTCACCTTTATCCGATATAATGCCATGATTGTTGAAATTTTACTGTACTTGGAGCATGCAGAGTACAATGGAGTTTTTGCATCTCTCACCTTCTTCTGAAAATCAGACTCTTCACTGTTTTCACCAAACTCAGTATCTACTCCAACATCTTCATCTAAATTATCTTGACCATGGAAATAAGCTGTCCAAAAGAGATTGTAAGCTTCTGTTTCTTATATAGGAACATCATCTGACATATCAGTCTTCTCTCACCATGTAGACTCCAACATCGATTCCTCATATACCTCTTGTCCATACCCTTAATCACTAGATGCTCAACTACTATTTTTGTTACTTGATGACAAACATTACAACAATTGGCACATGGGCATAAAATTTGACTCGGATCACCCGACCTCCTTGCAGAGAATTTGACAAATTTTGTAGCTCCATCTACATATTCAAGGCTAGTCCTATAATTCATGAAAATATACAAAAATCCATCACAATTCACACTATAAACAAAGTCAATAACTGAATCATTGAACGAAAATAAAAGCAAACAAATTCATACCTTGGAAGCCAAACCCAAGCCTTGTCCATATTAACCTAATAATATCACACCTCCACCACAATCACCAGATATGTGATTAACAAAGAAAGTGATCAAATTACATAAACCACATACTCAAATCCAATACAGTAATATATAATTCCATATTAAGAAAGAGTAAGAAAACTATAACTTACAAAATCAATCAGCAACAACAACAATCTCGAAGATAGTCTCTGCTACAAACAATTTAAAAATTGTTAAAAATTTCAGCCCATGTCGAAATTACAAGTTCAGAGAATTAAAATTGTATATATATACCTTGTCGAAATTTGAAATTAATCCTCCTGTAAAGGAGAAAGGAGAAGATATTAGGATGGATAAATGAAATAGAACTCACAAATCCAAAATGAAATCCAAAATATAGATACCTATTACAAAGTAATAACAGGAGACGAAGAAGAATCGAAGACTTATGAGCGAGGTAGTAGAGAAGATTTGAAGGATTTTGACCCAGATAACAAAGAATGGATTTTGACCCAGACCACGAAGAGAATGATACAAACAAAAAATCTTGAGGTTTTGAAAATCTTGAGGTTTTGAGTTGAGTGTGAGCTAGAGAAAGTTACAGAGATCTCGTAAGAGACGAGAAATTGAAGCAAAGATTGAAACAAAGAATCGAGAATTTGAGAGATACGAGTGAGTGAGAGAGCAAAGAGGAAGAAAACCTAAATCTATCAATTTTGTTTAAGTTAAAAAAAATATTTAGTATAATTTTAAGACTAAGGCGGGCAAAACAACTAAAAATTCCTAGGTCATTGTAATTATAATATTTACAGTAATAAAATATAATAGTAGATAGATGTGTATCACAAATTTTAGGCGCGTGTAATATTATTTTTCCCACTCATCATAACATAGCGTTTACAAAAAACCAAACACTATGCTAAACATTAAAATAGCATACCATAAAACGCTATATTTAACTGCTATGAATACCCCAATTTCCTGTAGTGAGTGAGTTGTGAAACAATTTCACATTCTCTCAGATAATCATTAAAAATTTGGCTCAGATACTCTCCACCTCGATCAGATCGAAAGGCATTGATTGTTTTGTAAGCTTGTTTTGTACTTCATTCTGAAAATCTTGGAACTTTTCAAAAGATTCAGACATATGTTTCATCAAATAAACATAACCATATCTACTAAAGTCACCAGTAAATGTGATGAAATACTGGTATTTCCTCTAGCATTTGTGCTCATTGGTCCAAATACATCTGTATGTATAAGTTCCAATAAGTCTTTAGCTCTTTCATTGTGTCCAGTAAAAAAAGCCTTAGTCATTTTTTCCAGTAAACAAGACTCACATTTCTCATCTGATGCATAATCAAATGAGCTCAAAAGTCCATCACTATGAAGCTTTTGAATGTGCTTCCCATTTATGTGGCCCAAACGATAATGTCAAAGAAAAATTTAATTCATATCATTAAATTTGCATCTTTTGGTACTAATGTTATAGACATGCACATTTTGGTTAAGAATGTAAAGTCCATTCTCTAATGGACCGCTACCATAAACATATCGCTTTTTTCAAATGAACAACACTTGTTTTTAATCAAAAACTGAAACCCTACCAAATCCAAACAATGAATAGAAATAATACTTCTGTTTATAGCAGGTACATAGTAGCAATTCTTAAGTTTCAAAACCAAGTCTGAAAGCAAAGACAAATGAAATGTTCCTACAACTAATGCCTCAATTCTTGCCTCATTTCACACGTGTATGTACACTTGTCCTTTCTCCAAAGTTTTACTGTTGCTTAGCCCTACATATTTGTATAAATATGAGCACCACAACCGGTGGACCAAACTTAGACTTAGGAGTAGGGTCAGACTTGCTTGGATTCGCAATCCAGCTTGTCTTACCATTTCCTTTGTTTTTGCTTTGTTTCTTAAACTTTTTACCCCATTGTACCATAAGTACATGTGAGGTATTCTTCTTGATGTTGGGCTCAGTCATTTTAAGCATTTCATGCAGCTTAGTCAAAGTCTTAGTCAAGTTTTTCATGTTGTAGTTCATAACAAGCTGATCATAACTTGACGGCAATGACTATAGGATAAGATCAATAACCAACTCTTGGCTGATAGGGCAATCCAGTTTTGCCAAATTATCAATACAACCCATCATTTTAATGGCATGTGGGCTAACTCGATCATCTTTTGGTAGCTCATACTCAATGAGAGCCTTAAATGTTTGGTACCTCTTAGTTCGTGCTTGCTCCTAGAATATTCATTTCAGGCTAATGATCATGTCAATTGGCGAATTCCCTTTCTCATATTGCTTCTGCAAGTCTAAAGTCATGGTTGCCAACATAAGACAACACACATTGACCCTATCACTGACATGCTTGTCACAAGCATTCCTTTCAGCATGTTGGGCATTGGTCATAGGTTTTATAGGAAGAACCTTTTCCAGGACATAGTTTTTCTTCTCCTATTGGAGATCAATTCTCAAGTTTCGATACCATTCAAGAAAATTCAGTCCATTCAGTTTTTCCTTCTTAAGGACAAAACGTAATGAAAACTAGTTGTGAAAAGTTGACATTGCTGGGAAGGAAGAATAGCAATATTAATATGATGTTCAGGAATAAGAGAAATCTCAACAATTTAGAAAACTCACATTATATTCAAAAAACCAATTTCCTCAACTTGAATATAATGATCCAAAATCCATATTTCACTAGAATCCGAGTGAGCTTTGGCTCATCGCCCGGAAGTCTAGCTATTTAGGTAAACAACACTTTGTTAATTACATCACATATAATTCTTGGTTGTTGGAAGACACCTTATGTCAAATCTAACATATGTCTCTAAGTCCAAAACTATTTTGATAACTTAGTCAAATAAATTAATCTTAATTCATATGGTAATCATTACCATCTACCTCACTTATGTAATTGCAGACACCTTGCTTTACAAGCTCATTATACAATAAAACAAGCCTTGACAGTTGACAAGATTGGGGAAGCATCAAAATACTTATATTAATTGAGAAATTAATTTAATCTAATTTTAATTTATATTTAAAATTTATATCTAATATAAAATTAAATATAACTAATACATATCTTATATGTATTTTAATTTTTTTTTGTCAACAATATTGGGCCACAACTGGTTAGTCCATTAGCCAAGTTCCTGCATAATGCAGACGGTAGGATTCGATCCCGGGATATACAAGTGCGTTTGCCATTTAGTGGACTTACCTCTGCCACTGGACTAAAGACCACTTGCATATGTATTTTAAATAGATTCTAAATAATGCAGGCGGCATGTTTCGATCACGGGATGTACAAGTGCGTCTGCCATTTAATGGACTTACTCCTGCCATTGGACTAAAAGCCACTTGCATTTGTATTTTAAATAGATTCTAAATAATTAAATTTATTTAATCTAATTAAAATTATTAATTATATATATATATATATATATATAATTATTTCTATTCAATTCTTAAATTCTAATCAAATTAGAACTTTTATATAAATAATATTTGTTAAAGAATCAAACGTAATATATATATATATATATATATATATATGACACATCTGTAAATGAAATAATTATGCACAATAAAGAACGTGACTTAAGCTCATGCATAAACAATATAATATATACTATTCTGGATGACAGACGATTTTGTTGCTTACAAACTCATCACCAACTATGTTTATTCATAATAAACAATAAAAAACTTTGAACCGACATATAAATTTAATCGAATGATTCTATCGGAATAAAATTATCATGTCAAATTTCGGTGAATGAGTTTTGCGAGTTAAACTCACGTCTAATAATCTAATCAAATTAAATATTTGTACACAAATTTCAGCCGTTCAATTTCATAGAATACAAACAGGCTAAACCTAATAATAAACAATTTATGATATATACATTAAACTAGATTCGAAATCAATACTATGCGAGTAGGTTCTGATACTACTATAGTAATTCATACTGGCTTGTAAATAGTTTGTAAATTAATTTGTGAATTCAATTGCCAAAATCTCATACAAATACTGAAATAAATCTAGATCTTAGGGTTTCAAGTATATCTAGATGTTTTGCAGCGAAACTAAAATAAGAATAAACCAAAGTTGTTAAGCACTTCAAGTGTCATGCTTCTACTGGTATTCACACACATAAGCTAAATCCGAACGGGATGTTAGTGACATCGAGATCAAATCTCAAAGTATGAGACAAACAATTCGTCTCCTCTTTGTTTAGGGTTTGCTGTCAAAAGTTGATCAATTGTATGTGTTAACTCACGTCATTATATCAATATATCATGTTATTTTACCTAATGGGCTAAGCCTATGTAAACACATAAAGTCTCGTGCACTACATGTACTTATATCACATATAATTATATTTATCATCTTAATGATTGTGCAAGTAATATAAATACATATATTATATTATGACAAAATCTGATATATTTTTGATTTAGTTTGCTTAGGTGTGTGACCCGGTAGAATCGTATAATATTAGTAATGGATTCTCAATCCATAGATTGTAAGTGGTTTATAGCAAAACATTACAACCACCAAATATTATACGATTGTTGACCTCGACGTTATGATTCCAATAAGTGTATGTACAATAGATTTCAGGACATTCCAACAGGTAGTTCTTTGACAGTGTTTGGTGGAGTTAAATTATAGCATGGTAGAGTTTGGTAGATTTTAGTGGAGTTTGTGCTGACTTCACACTTTGTTTGGTAGATTTAGACCAGCGGAATGCGCTGACGTGGCACGTTTCATTAGTGTCATTTTTGTTATTACGTTTTTGTTTACACATCTAAATCTAAATGACAAAATGATATTTTAGGATTTTAAGAGTATTATTTTGAAGTATTTAGTCATTACTCTATTAATATGGAGCATTCTAGCAAATCACCTTAAACTTTTGATATAGAGTTTTTATATTTAAAACTAAATAAAAATCGGTAATAAAGCTTTGTGGTTTTCATTTAACAAAACTTCGAAATTTTTTTAAAGAGCAATTAGCTTTTATTGTTTTGACATAACCTTTTGTTATAGCAGGATCTTTGTACACTGATGTTAGGAATAAACTCTAGAGCTTACCACATCATTAGAGAGATACTCCCTTTCTTTGTACATGACTTGAGCATATTTACGTTTCAGCCATTGCTTATAAAAGAGTACGTGAAAGTCATAACTTGAAAGCCCATGATTCCTTTAGTATTCAAGAATCCGAAAATATTCCAAAATGAACTACTCTTCAGGCAAGTATCAATAATAGATAATAAACTGAAAAGGCCCGAGTTCTAGGCAGAAGCAAGGAAGAAAACAAAAAGAAAAATCCATGTCTAAGGGACCGGGTTTGATCGAAATTTCTGAGCCATCTTTGCAACCACTTCATGAATGAAACCACTCTTATGGGAATAGAACTCGAATACTCTAACTGCAAGGCTTTCCACTGCTCTTTAAATCTCTTCTTGTCCTCTACCGCAAGCCTACTCCATCCTCGTTGAGCAGCAAGAACATCTAGACCAAAACGAGCCAATGATTTAACAAGTAGAGACTTGCCAAACTTATCCGTTTCTGTAGGATCAGGCAGAGATACTTGTCCTTGATTAGCAGCTATCACCTCGTCTTCACAGTTTTTACCATCAGTTTTTTTCACAGACTTACCTTTCTTCAACTTACTGCTCTTGGCATTAGACTTCATAGCTGATTCCAAAGCCAACCCTCTGGCTCCCCACATAAACTTGGACAGATCAAAAGCCTTGCGATCATGAGATTTGACAAATATAGGTTCCATACCCTTTTTATTTTTACCAATATTGTTCTCATACATTTTTCTTAAGCTCCTAAACTTTTCCATGAATTGGGTCTTACTAACATCAAAGCTAATAGAATTCTTAACCAGCTGATAAAATCCATTAGTGTTATCATAAGGACTTGCCCCAGTTTCGTTTTTGTAATCAATAAGACCTTGTAAATCCATTAGTGTTATTATAAGGACTTGCCCCAGTTTCGTTTTAGTAATCAATAAGACCTTGTAAAACCGCAATCTTGTCTTCCTCACTCCAAACTCCTCTCTGGAAACCCTCTTGACTCTCTTCGCATCCGCAGAGGCTGGGCTCCATCTATCTTACTAGAACAACGCTTTGCCACAGAAGATTTACTAACCTTTATGGAATTCTCCGTTCCGGATCCTGGATTCTTCACAAAAACCTGATTATTTTTCTCCGGTTCAGAGTCTGAAATGGTCTCAAGTTCGGAATCGGAAACTGACTTCACTGAGGCTTTTGAGTTCTTCAATAATGGGGTTTTAGAAGACTCATGATTATCTTCTTCTTCTTTTGCCGAAGACTCATGACTATCCACATCGTCTTCCTCAGGGTCATCCATCGGATTGAAACGTTTATTGGACATCATTCTGAATGATGATTTTTTGTCGAAAGAGAGAGAGCTTTAAACTAAGACTTTTGCTTCCCCACTTCCTCATAGATAACAGAGTTAGTAGCTGCAAACTTAAAGATTACATGGTAAGATATTTATTATTCGATAGTTTATATTGTTCATGGTGAATATGTTACCCGATAACATAACCTGTAAGTGGTAACAAATATGTTACCTGGTAATTTTTTTATTAATATTGGACCACAACTGGCCGGCCCATTAGCCAAGTTCCTATATAATGTAGGTGCTGGGATTCGATTATTGGATGTATAAGTGTGTTTACCTTTACTGGACTTACCACATGCCACTAGAATAAATGCTACTTGCTGTTACCCGGTAATTTGAATTGTTAACCATATATTACTTGCTAAAAATATAGTAGTGCATAAGTATGTAATTATTTGGTAACTTATATAGTACTCGTTAAGATATGTACTAGACGTTAATAAATTTAATATCGAAAGTGTATTCAAGCTCAAATCCAAATCAAAGACTAATAGATCCATATCGAAACATAGTAAGTCTCCAAAATCAAAACTTTGTAGATTAAGCTAAGTATCTGATTTCTCGAAGCCCTATATATGAAATAGAGCTCCAAACCTTCATGATTTCAGATCACATAAAATAGAGAATAGGGATAGAAAAGAGAAAGAAAAGAGAGATGAAAGAAAAGGATGAAAGAGGAGGACTTCTTCTGTGCCCGCAGCCACAATCTCCTCCGTTTTTGCTCTGCCACTTCGCCGCTGTTCAAATGATTTTCAGTTCCAGATTCCACTCTTTTTTCACTCGACTTTTTTTGTTCTTTAGCTTAAATCTTTTTGACTAGAAGAGAAAAGAGAAAGAGAAGAGAATGAGAAAGATAAAAAAAAGAGAAAGAGATGAAAGAAATTGTGAGGGAAAAAAAGAGAAGAGAAAGATGAAGAGAGAGAATAGAAGAAACAGGATGTGAGGCTATGTTGAGTGAAGGGAACAAAGAAACGTAGGGGATTTTGGGCCTAAAAAGGGTTTAATAAGATTATAAAATATAGGGGGTGGGGGGAAGAAGCTCAATTATTGATTTTAAAGAGGGCATTGACCCAAATTACTCATATATATATAATAAAATATGAGGGTTGGTGTCTCTACACCTTAGATAACCACTCAGCTTACAATTTTAATATTAGAAACCAATGAAATTAAGTTATTAAACCACGTTGTCAAATTTTAACCCTCCAGAAAATACATAGTATAAGCAAAGGTGGAATATGTATCGGGTAATGGAGAAGGAAACAAATCGTGTAAAGAGAAGGAGAAAAAAAGCTCGTCGAGAAAAACAAAAGGTGCACCATTTCTGCGACTTGGAAGATGATCGGAGAGTTCTTGAATGCGGAAGAGGAATATATTAAAGAATTTGATGGTAAACTTGGTTCAGTCATAGATGGTCAATTGAAACTTACCTTCAACAATGATTCAATCGGCGATTGGTTACTATTAGTTAGATCTATTTGTTGATAGGATTCTTCTTACAGTTTTGGCGTGTGATAGAGGTTACAACTGAAGATCGTGACTTGCATGTGAAGCTCTGTGATCCAGTTATGTTGTTAAGATCTAGAAACAAATTTTCCTTTTATCTTTAAAATTTTCATTTCTTTTGTTTAGGTTAAGCTTTACTTTTTTTATAAAAGGCATTTGTTAGCTTCTGCATTCTTTACCGAGCAATTAACAATCATAAGTTTTTGTTTCCAAACATTAGCTCATTTGCATGCTTTACTTTGTTGCTCTATCAATAATATTGTTCCTTTTCTTTCATAAGTTTCGAATTCCAGTTTTTCTATATCAAAGGTATCAGAGCCAGCACTTTCCTTGGACTAAACATGGTTTATACAAGAAACATGGGTAAAAAAATCAAAGACACAGAACGAAGTCTTCAACAGCGTATTACATCTTGGAGAAGATGATTCTTGCTCAAGATGAACGTTTGTCTTCACAGGAAAATTGAACTTCTGAGACTATGGACAAGAAATTTACCGATATGGTGGAGGTTATAAGGTGCGCTGCCTGCACTTCCATCACCTTCCTCTTACGCTGCTGAAACAGAGCAAGCTTCACACACTACTTCCCTTCCTCTGGATTCTTCACATCTGGTGCTTCTTTCCTATGAGTACTGCTTCAGCATTAGCTCCACTGCTGATAAGTGTGATTTTTAATGGTTTTAGAGTACTATTTTAGGTTGTTTGTGTATCCGTTTAGCTAGTTTCCCTTGCATATAGGTCCATTTAGGTTAGTTTTGCACTTTTTGCATTTGCATTTGGAGTTTTCCTAGGTATTGGAGCAAAAATGAGCCTAAAATGGAGCTAAAATATCAGAGCTAGCTGCTAAGGAGAAGAAGTCACTCAACACTCGGATCGCTACCTCGCGGTTTGCGGGCGAGGATCACTCAGTTCGCTAACAGAAAGAAGCCTCAGTCGCCCGCCTCGACTTATCCATCGCGAGAGAAGCTAAACCTGAACCACTTGGACCACTTACTCGGTATTAACCAGCGAGGACAACATCAAGACCACTCTTTGGTGTCCAAGCTCGCCAAGGACCAGCGAGGAGAAGATTTCTGGTTAAAT
>OVBA01006452.1:0-16966 GCA_900406435.1 Lepidium aucheri
ATTTAGGAAAATAAAATAAATTATATAAATAATATTTTTCATGCATACTCAGTTGCAAAAATAGATTATGTCAAAACTTTTCCTTCAATTTTTTTAAATTGTAATTATACTTTTAGTTTATTTTTCGAAAAAAATATTTCCCGCCATTTTTTCCGAAAAAAATTTCCCACCAAATTTTTCCGCAAACTGTTTTCTTCAAAAAAAATTTTTTCTACCAAAAAACATTTTTTCGAAAAAAATTTTGGCGGGAAAATTTTTTGGCGGGAAAATAACTCGAATATATTTTTTTCTTTCTCTGCAAGATTTTATTGTATTAGTTTAGAATAACAATCGTTATTTTGTTGTAATAATAAGTTTTTATGAATAAGTTTTATTTTTTTAATGATCACTATTTTGAACTATTTGATTTGGGGTATTTTATTTGTCTTTAAACAAAAATAAAATTATATTTTAATATTATTTGATTAGTTTTAATAAGTTAAATAAAGAAATGATACTTAAATGAGTATAAATGAGTTTAAATGGGTACAAAATATTTAAATGGGTTTAAATGGATAAGGTTAAATGGGTATAAAAGTAAATGAGGTTAAATGGGTTTGAGGTTAAATAGATTGGATTTTAAATGGGGTGGGTTTACCCATATTAACATCCCTAGTTAACATTGTCTCTTTTGGATTTCTCATTACTTAAATAGAACAAAACAACAAAGAAAAAAACAGATGTCCTCAACGCCAAATGACTTAAAGGTTTAAAGGATCATGATCATAGAGTGCCTTGAAAGATGTCATGCTTATCCAAGCCATCAGAGCACTACTCTCAATTTTAAGCAGACTCCAGTTTAGTTTGTCTCCTTACTTCACATTACATCTTTCAGATCTCTGGTATCCACAAGAAGCTTTGGTTCCTCCTTCTCAATTGCTTGTCACCATACCTTGCATTCGAGATAATGATGCTTCCATCATCTAGTGGAAATAAGCCTCCATAAGACAGAGTTTATCAATAATGGTTTGCTTGATCTTTTGAATCTCATCATGAACCAACCATAGCCTCAGTTCCAAGTTTTTATTAAGTTTTTCTTCGTTGTTGGCCATATATAATATGATTGTTATTGTTTGTTTTTTTTAAGATGGAATGATTGTAGTTTGATACCACAATTAAGCGGTCCAGATCAAATTGAGAAAATAAGGAAAAAACAAACTGAAAGAAAGATTGAGGCTCTGATACCCATTGATGAGATCTCGATTATGAAACTTCTCATTTTTTGATCAAACAAGCTACTCGAAGAGAATTCGGACACATATTCTTTGAATAATCATTATTATCTCTTTTGGTTATTCTCATTGATTACATAGAAAGGAACAAAACAAAAAACGAATCGTGGTAATTTCTCATTCTTACAAATGTGAAAGGTGGTTGCTCAACGCTATGCTTAAAATACCGAATAATAAGTCGAGGCGAGTCAGGTCTGGATTAGCACTTCATGCCTAGACCATCGCTTCGCCTCGCCTCGTGCACGTGAAGCAACAAAAATTAGCCCTGTAACAGAGTATCCAGCCATTTTCAGGATATCCGTATCTGTATCAGTATCCGGGATATCCGGTAATATTTTGATCCGTATCCGTATCCGAAATCACGGATATCCGGACTTTAGATATCCGTAAAAATAAACAGTAATCCGCAGATATCCGTTTTTTTGTACTTTTTACTATTTAAAATTATTAAAAATATATTTAAAAATATTAAGAATTAAATTTTTATAAAAAATACTTAAATGTTTCAAAAATATATAAAATATTTAAAGTTTTATTTAAAATATTCAGAAATATATTTAAAATATTTAAAAATATATTTAAATTATTAAATTTTTCAGTAAAAAAATGGATATCCCGTTTCCGTATCCGTTATCCACCAATCCGTGAAATCATGATCCGTATATGTATCCGTTTCGGCCGGATATCCGTTTTTTGATCAAAAACGGATACGGATCCGAATATCCGGACGGATACGGATCATGATTCACAGGGCTAACAAAAATGTATTAGCACCAATCTGTACAATGGAACAATGTTAAAAATTAAAACCAATTAAAATTCAAAAAATAAATTCAACCAAAGTACCAAACTTAAATCCATAAGTCTCAAACATAGAATAAAAAACAGAAAACAAGTCAAACCAATCCTAGTTTAAAATCTCAAAAAAAAAGTCTAAAACTCTATAAATTAATCTCATCATCATTTGCATACTCATCAGCTTCCCCAAGTACTTCAAAATCCTCATCTCCTTCTCCGGAATCTTCTTCAATCTCATCATCATCATCATCATCATCATCATCATCAACCAACAGCATTGGAGATGTCCTTTGAGATTGAGATAATGTTGTATTTTCCCTCTCTCACTTCTAACTGAAGCATGTGTTGAACTTGATGCTCTAGCAGCTCTAATAACATAACTCAGGTCATTAGCTTCACAAGCTGTGCATACCATCTCCCATGTTATATCATCATCTTGAAACACTAAATTATCATAATCATTTGCATGTCCATCAATGGTTCCTAACAACTACTCAATACTATCATTAATATCTTGTAGGAGATCAGGATCAACATTGTCTTTCCTCTTGTAACGAAGTTTCAATGTACGATCGTACTTAATGGATACTATATCACTCAATCTGCTTTGAGTCAATCGATTCTTTTTTTGTGTGGAGCTGTTAGAATTAAAAATAAAAAAGTGAATAAAATGTTGCACTACAGGTATAATAACTTTTTGAAGTAACAAAATAACATGTAGTTTGCACTAACGTGTACACATATTTATTTTGCACTAAACGTGAATAACATGTTCCGTGAAATATCCACCATATGACTTATTGTTTTCTTTTCTTTAACAGTTAAAAAACGTGAATAAATGTTATAATATAATAACTTATATATTATAACTCATTTACATGTTGAAATAAATTCCGATTTTTCTCACAGCATGTTGTACTACACATAATGCTAAGAACTCTTATGACTAACTCTTTAAGTTTCGGAGTAGACGCTCCATAACATAACCACCAATCAGCTGAAAAACATTTAACATTGTATGTTATTCTGTTAGCCTTTTATTATTTCCACAAATTGATAATCTATTGACAATGATTTTGTTTGTCATTTTCTTTTTGTCATGGGGTGACCAAAGAGTCCTTCACCATTTTAAAATTGATCCAATTCTTGAAGTATTATATCTTGAGTTTCAAGGTGTGGAATCAAACTTCCAATAGTGTCGTATAAACCCTTAAAAATCTCTTCACAGTCCACTACTTCCTTGTCTAAATACATATATTTTGGACTAAGAAAACAACAAGCAGCATACAATGGCTTATGTAGTTGACAATTCCAGCACTCGTCTATAATATCATATGCCATAAGTACTCATCTTTTCTTCTAGTTATTGAAAGTCTTAACAATGACCATTTTAGTCCTATCCATAACTTCATAGATGTACCCAGTAATTGGCTTTTTTCTTCGTCAACAATGAGTAACACTTTAGTAGAGGTTTAGTCAACTTAAGTGCATAAAACACATTTCTCCAAAAGTTATCTTGCATAATAATTTGTTTCACTTTTCCTGCTCATGCTTCCTTTGGACACTTCGAATCATCCCATTCTTGAGAAGTGACAAAATTTCTTAAATTTTTCTTCTGTTTGTGATATTGAGCAAGTGTGATAAAATGATGTAGCAAATCGAGTAACTGCCGCTCTATGCAAACTTCCTTGGTTTGTGAATCTCCTTATCATATTCACAAGTGAAGTATGATTGTAGATGTAGCCATTTATGAAAATGAAGTTCTTTGTTGCATTTTTCACCGATGGTATTTTCCCAATATCCTCGAGCATGAGATCTATGCAATGTGCTGCACAAGGTATTCAGTAAAGATGTGGTCTTTTGGCCTTTAGTAATTTTCCTAAGATGAAAAACTATTACAAAACAAAACCATATTCAGAATGTAAAATGTAAATAACACGACTTCTGGAAAAATATAATGTCGTTTTGCTTGTTTAAAAAAACAAATTAATGAAAATTTTCTGGATATTATCATGGATTCTCCACTCCAATCAATTTTCCTCAAATCCAAATAACAAAAATCTAGACTTTGTAGACTCCAAATCTCCATCATGATTAGCTTTCACATAACTAGAAGCATTATCTGTTATAACTTGAATAACATTTGCTTCTCCAACTTCCTCCACCATACTATCAAGCATATTAAACAACAAGTTTGAATATTTCACCTCCTCTAAAACATCAACTGACTTGATGAAAACTAATCTCCTTGGTGAATTAACAAGAAAGTTAATAATGTCTTTCTGAACAATGGAATCACGCCATCTATCTAACATTAGTGAAGACCATTTAGTTAACCATTCTTTCTTGTGCTCCACTAAATGGATTTAAGTTTCTTGCACTTCTTTTTAAGTAAAGGAACACACAAATCATACATAGATGGTGGCATAAAGCCAAATCCATATTGCCTAACTAACTCGAGTGCCTCTTTAAAACTGTCATAAGCAGCTGCATTAAATGAAATTGGAGCATCATAGAATCATCTTGCAATAGCACTGCATACTTTGTCCTTAATTTCTTTTTCACAAATACCAAATATATCGTTTCTATTCTTTTCTGCTTTTCAAAACATCAGGGAGTTGGACACGCAAACCTATCTATTGGACCTTTGCATTTTTTTAAATAAGAAGGCTGACCATGTCCTTGACCACGTCCTTGACTATGCTAAACTTCAACTTCTTCTCCATCATAATAATCGTTATACTTGTTTTCACGGAATGGTGGCATCATTTGAGTAGTGGCCTTTACCTCTTGCTTCTTTTTCGTGAAGGTTACTAATTCTGATTTCACGTCATCAGAAACACGTGGACATGGAATAACATTCTTTGAAGCACCGGCTAAATGATATTTTATATGTTTAACTTTATCAGCACACTTTATCACAAAACTTGTACTTAAAACTACCATATTTGTCTTCATAAATTGCATATTTTCTACTTATATCTATCTGTCTTGTGGATTCTGAATTAGATATGATAAAAACATAGAAATGACTTAGGAGAAACAAACATAAGAAGAAGATAAAGAGTTAAAGAAGAGAAACTGGTGGAACCGTAAAGTAGAACTGAAATATTCGGATCAATATACAACTTAGGGTTGTAGGCTTGTAGTTATTAAGTAAATATCCAGGTAAAGAAAATTTGGAAACATAAACAAATTTTGAAAAATAAAAATGAATTTTAAAAAGTATAAATATTCACCTTTTGTTGATTGAGTGTGCCTTGTTATCGACTTGCTTCATGATAAAGCGTTACGGAGCGGTCGTTTTTTGTATATTACCTCACCTCAACATAGAATAGCAATATATCTCCGCTTTTTCTCGCCTCACGCTAAGTGCGCGTAGGCGTAGCTAGTTTAAGCATAGTATCAACGTAAGAATGAAAAGGCAATTCGTTATTATTTGATTAACTGAATATCACAAGTAAATAATAAATAACCAATCAATATGTTTTTGATTTGATCCCTTGATCAGATCAACTCTAGAGAATAAACCTTGTACATTTCATAAGAAGTTAGAATTTTATGATGAACCTTATTGTGGATATAGCAAGGAGAAAGAATTGATTTCCAATTTATCAGAGATCAAATTTGAATTTCATACCAATATTCCAAATTACTATACTATAACTTTTGGAAATGTTCTCATAGTTTTGGGGGACGGGAAAATACGAGAACGGATCGGGAACGATTAATTCGGGAAATTAAATTTACTTCCCAAATAATTCTCGTTACAAAACGGGACGGGAATTCTGCGAATCGGGAAAGGTACGAAAATTTTGGGACTCAAAATTTACTTGCCGAACTATTCTCAAAGTTTTATTAAATCGAGAAATTATGGTATATGTACAGAAAATAGTTTGGGAAATACAAGTAATCAAAAAACTAAGAGTATTATTTTAAATTATATAACCAATATAACAAAAATAACAATGTATAAACGATATACCGATATTCAATACACAAAATAATAAAATTATAGTGTTTAAATTTGTAATTAAATGACCAAACATTACCATTTTTTACCAAAAACACTAGTATATCGATACTTAATCATTTATATTTATTGTAAAATTGAGAAAAATTTAAGTCAAATATTGTTATAGGCGCGATTGTAGCTATTTGAAACATATCTAATATTTTAATCTAATATATTTTAGCATTTTGTTAACGTAAACAAATTTCCAACGAGAATTTAGGAAATTCCCGAACCTATTCCCGACCCTTTCTCTTACCTGTTTGGATATTATTTTTTGACCCGAACGGAAAATAATAATTTCCCATTCCTAAAAAGAACGAGAATTACAGGACAGGACCGGAACAGTATGGGTCAGGAATTTCGATATGCCCAGAACTATGTCCTCATATCAATAACGTTGTTTACTACTTTCCCCTAATCTCTGACTTGCTTTAACGCCCAACCAAAATATAAGCGAGCTTGGCGGTGAATAAGATAACGTGAAAATCAGCTCTTCACGTGACCTCCACGTGCTAATTTCACGCATCAGCTCTCGCTACGCGGAACCGTATTTTACCATGACTAGATCCAGTGTTTCGCTCATTTCTCTGTTACCATAAGTATTCTACGTGGCGTAATCTAACTGGTCGCACACTTTTCGTAGCCGCAAATCTAGCGATCGTAAATATTGCATTTCTCCTTCTCACTCCAACAACGGACTCTTATTAATTATCATCTTCTCCAGATCTCCTACTTTACTCATATTCACTTTCCAGAGAGATCTGAGAACTTTTTAAATGAAGCTCCAAATCGTCATTGCGTTTATGCTACTGCTCGTACTCGTCTCCGGCCAGGTTTCGACTAAATTCTCACCGGCTCCGTCGCCGGATTTATCCATAGATGCTGCAGATTCGCCTCCGATCCACGCGCCTACGCCGGAACTCGGATCTCATCCTTCCCCGGCGGAATCTCCGACTGAAAACTCTTCTCCTCCAGAACCTGAAACTAAACACTCTCCATCTCCTTCTCCTTCTCCGTTGGAATCTCCGTCGATCTCACCACCGTTGCCTGATGATTATCAGTCTCACTCTCCTTCTTCGTCTCCATCTCCGTCGCCTGAAGCCAGTGATGTCAACCACAGCGACATTACCGCAAAGGAAGAGAAAAAATTACCATCGGGAGGCGGTGGAATGAGCGGCGGGAAGAAAGTTGGAGTCACCTTGGGAGTGATCGCGGCGGTTTGTGTGGTTGGACTCGCCGGATTTGTGTACAAGAAACGGCAAGAGAACATTCGTAGATCTCGTTACGGTTATGCTGCCAGAGAGCTTTTGTAAAGAGAGTGAAATCCGGCGATGGTTAGGTTGATTTAATTTAATTTTTGTTTTTATTACTTTGAATTCCAAAATTCCCACATTTATTGATATATTTTTCTCGGACGTATGATTTTTACAGTTTTAATAATCATTTTTAGTTAGTTTATTCATCATAATTAGTAGCTTCCATATTTATGTTTTTTTTTGTCAAGGAAAGGGAGGAGGAGGCCCTAACCTTTTTATTCAATAAAAGAAATAACTAAACACGTACAAGTCTAGAGCGTGCTATTCCGCTCTTATCATCTGAATAAATATCAAATACATCATCAAAAGCAACGTCAAAATAATAAAAACCTAAAGAACAAGTAAAAGCATAGTTTGCCAAATCATCCGTAAGGTGATTCGTCTCCCTATACACATGTATAACCTGGACTATCTAGTCCTTATCAAGAAAGCCATGGCACAGATGTACCAGGAAAGAGAGAGGATGTGTATCTTCAATCCCCTTCTGAAGAAAGCTGACCACTATCTCAGAATCCACTTCAAGGATCACTCTAGGCAATCGTTGATCCCATGCTATATAGAGCCCCTAAAAGCTACCCCATAACTCGGCTAACGGAGTCGAACAAATACCTATGTTCAGCGCGAAGCCACGCAACCAATTACCGCACTATCCCAAAGAACACCACCAACCGAAGCACAATCCGGGTTGCCTCTTGATGCTCCATCCGTATTCAACTTAAACCAATCTTCACTCGGTGGAATCCAAGCTATATCTCTTCGAACTCGCTCCCTCATTGTTCCTATGGGTTTTGTCGCCATATTCACGGACCAAACCTCCTTCGCTTTACGAAGTATAAAACGGTACCGTTCTCTGCAAGTTTGGTTACTACCAAATACGTTTATACACCTCCATTTCCAAGCCCACCATATACCTAGAGCAAACACCGTCGACCATGGTCCATTCTCGGTCAAGCTATTATCCCCAAGTTATCAAAAAACTATTCTAATAGTGATTGCTGAAAAAAACATTCCATTTCTGCCTTGGTACGATACGTTGCCAAATTCCGAGCATTGCTTGACAATCTCTTAACACATGAAGAATAGTCTCATCTCCACCCTTGCATACTCAACAAACACTAGACTCGCATAAGTGCCTCTTCATTCTCTCCATGTTTGTCATAAGTACTTGTTGCATGCCCATCCAAAGAAAGATCTTGATTCTCTCAGGAGTCAAAACCGACCACACTCTATTAAACATACAACCCATATTTTGCCTTGGTGTCTCATCCTTTTGTAACCAAGCATATGCTGATCGAACACTAAATGAACCGTTAGTTGATTCTCTCCGAGAGACCCGATCTTTGCGTCCTGAAATTGTATTCACGACTTGAGCATTCAAACGTAAAACAATGTCCTATGGAAGTAACGGTTCAATCACCGCTTGATTCCAACCCGTACTTACAGCCCACATGTCATGAACGATAGTATCATTAGACCATAGCTATTGATTACCAATCACATATGAAGATAGAGGTTGCGACATTAACCATGTATCAGCCCAGAACCGTGTTACTCGACCGTCACCGATAACCCATGACAACCCGGGAACACTACTTCTCGCAACCCTCAGACTATACGTTGCCATGTCGTAGATGAATTCCCCCTTGATCCTAACCAACTCAGATCCTGAGCCCCACCAATCCTATACTTTCCTCGTACAAGACGAGACCAGAGACTAGTCTCATCATTTAATAGACGCCATCCGACCTTAGCAACGAGAGCTAAGTTCATAGATTGAGAAGACTTGATACCTAAGCCACCCTCATTCTTTGATCGACAAACTCTCTTCCAAGATACAAGGTGCTGCCTCTTTACCTCCGATGTGCTGCCCCATAAAAAGGAACGTGAAAGCTTCTCTAACTCTCTAAGAGTAGCAGTTGGTAACAAAATTGTATTCATAGAAAGAATTGGGATAGAACTCAAAACTGATTTTGTGAGAGTTAAACGGCCCGCAAAACTTAATGTCTTTTGTTTCCAACCCACATGACGTGATGCCACTTTCTCTACAACATCTTTGAATGTATCTTTGTTCACTTGCTTCTGTAAAACCGACATACCCAAATACTTCCCTTGGTGTGTTGTCGCTGCAATACCACTCTCAACACTAATCTGGTTCACGAGCTCACGGCACACATTTTTCGAGAAATAAATCTTAGATTTCTCTAGGCTCACTTTCTGTCCAGACGCTAAACAAAACTATTCTAAAACCCCACGAATAACACGGATTTGATTCACTGATGCTTTAGAAAAGAGAATGAGATCATCGGCGAAGCAGACATGTGAAAGTTTAGGACCCCCACGAGATAAAGTGATAGGCTTTCACTTCTTTGAATCCACGACAACCTCATTAAGGTGACATAGTCTCTCAAGACACAAAACAAACAAGTATGGAGACAAAGGGTCACCCTGAAGAAGTCTGCGAGAGGGAGAAAACGCCCCAGATTTTTCCCCATTCCATTGAATGCTCGTTGATGGACCCGTAACACCAGCCATAATCCACCCAATCCATTCATTCGACAAACCAACAGATCTACGAGTATCTTCTAGAAAATCCCACCAAACTCTATCATAGGCTTTCTCAATATCCAACTTAAGCAACATCCAACCTTTTCGACCCTTCGTATCCATACAGTATACTGCTTCTTGAACGATCACTATGTTATTAGTGCTCAATCTTCTTGGGATAAAACTAGCTTGAGCTGGACCAATTATTTTTATCATCACCGGTTTCAGTCTCACTACTAACGTTTTAGTGATGCTCTTGAACAAAACGTTGCACAAGCTGATTGGTCTAAACTGAGACATTCTTTCCGGTTTTTGCACTTTCGGTAATAGAGCAAGAAGGGCATTGTTCGCTCCATTTGGCAGCATACCTATTCTAAAGAAACAAAGCACATAGTGGACCACAAATTCTCCAATAGTATCCGAACACTCCTGGTAAAATACAGGCTGAAACCCATATGGTCCTGGAGCCTTATACCGACCCATGCTCTTAACAGCTTGCAACACATCTGATTCAACAAAAGGGGACTCTAACCTTCGACTGTCCAAACTTGAAATCCTAACAAAGCCTTCATGCGGCAGCCATGGTATCACGCTCGTGCTCGGTACATTCTCATCCGTATATAATTTTTTATAGAACTCGACCGCCATGTTCTCTAACTCCATATTATCCGAAATCCATCTCTCTTCATCATTCATTAACATCTCAATCCGATTCCGTCTTCGACATATGATTGTTGAAGTGTGAAAAAAAGACGTATTTCTCTCTCCAAAGTAATCCATTTCGCTCTTGATTTTTGAAACCAAATAGTTTCTTTTTGCTCAAGTATAGTATCTAGTTGTTAACACAACTCTTCTTCCTTCTTTAGCAAGGCATCCGAAGGCGATGTGTTGAGCGAGTCTTGTACTTCGCTAATCTCTTGAAGAATCCGCTCTTCACATCTATTCACATCCCCAAAGACCTCTCGGTTGCATTGTCTTAAAGTGCTCTTCAACCAGGCAAGAGCATGTTGGGTTGATATACGAGAATCCCATGATGTAGCTAAAAGTTCCTTAAACCACAGATGGCTTAGCCAAGCTGCCTCAAAGCGGAACGGTCTTCTTTGCGGGTTTAAACGTATGTCCATACATAATTGAACATAAAGCGGAGTGTGGTCTGAAGATAAGAAATGTAGATGAGTAACCTTAGCTCCTTGCCATTTAAGATGGGCTTGAGCACAACGTAACACTCAATCAAGTCGTTTTGCCACAAAGTGTCTCTCTTCTCTTCCCCGTTTCCATGTAAACCTACCACCATGGAAACCCATATCAACAAGAGACAACTCATTTATCCAATTCCCAAACACAAGTGAGTCCGATGAAAGCTGACCATTCCCACCTGTACGCTCATCTAGCCAAACTATAGTATTAAAATACCCTCCTATAATCAGCGGTTCAGCAATTTGGCGGACCAAACTACGCAAAGTACCCCACAACGCTTGACATCGAGCTGCACTAGGTTCCGCATAAACCACAACAAGATGTATAGTCTCATCTCGGTTTCGGATCACAACATAGATGAACTGATCAGCTGGCTCTATGATCATAACATCACCAATCCCCTCTCTCCAAAGTAGCCATAAACCCCCGCTTTGTCCCCCAATATCCACTCGGACAAAATTCTCTAAACCCAAACTTTGACATATCCTTCGAGCATTATCTCCAGTCGAGTGAGTTTCAAATAAAGCTACAACATCTGTCTTATATTTCTTCAACAAATACCAAATTGATCGTCTAAAATTGGGTTTATTTGCCCCCCAGCAATTCCAAAAAGACAATTAAGCATGGGAAATTCCAATATACGTAGAACTATCAGGGCAAACTCCTATGCCAAGTCACCAACTGTGAGCTTGTTAAGCACCACACTAAGCTTCTCCGAAACTAAACCATTAGACCCATCCAATAGCTTACCAAAAGGTACAGATGATTTGTCCCTCTCGTTACTAATGGTATTCTTAGCATAGCTCCCAACTATACCTTCTTCACGACGCACTTGAGAATTCGTCACAATTGTTTCCGGATCCTCCCTCCTCGAACCAAAAATCAGTCCTCGTGTAAGTGTAGGAGAGGTTTTCTTGCTCTTTGACTTAAAAATCACTACTGGTTTGGCTCCACCAATACGATTACTCTTGTTCCCTTCTTTAAGACCTTGTCACTTAGCATTAAAATCCTTCTTAATACCAGCACCACTTCTCATCTTGTCCACAACCATTCCCGCTTCCACATTTTGAATTATAGCCTTCTCATTTTCTTTATTCCCCATATCTAAGTTCCCAGCTTCACTATTGGTATCCTTGCCATTCTCAACACTCAAATTATCAAACTTATTCATTAGAGCAATGTTATCACAAGACTCAACCCCCTTCTTATCTCGTAACACATCAAAGTCTCCGTCGATGGAACAACCGGATCTCGCATCATATACTCCTTACCCACACCACCTCTATTCCGCTGTTTAACCTGAATGAAACCATCACTACTAGGTGGAGACTTCAAACCTGACGGAGACGTGACAATCATCGACAATGATTCACGCACATTAGTATCACCCCGCTCTTCTGTTGGCACCTGTGTACAAGTTGAGATATCATGTCCAAGAAGGCCACAACGAGGACATATATTAGATAATCCCTCGTAGTATGCAAAATACCGCACTCCATTCAGAGAAACTGAGCCTTTGAGAGGTTAGAGAGGTCGAACTCCACACAAATCCTCGCAAAACGACCTCTTAAAAAATTCAATGTGTTATCATCAACACGAATAGGTATTCCAAACCCGCTAGCAAGTCCCTTGAGAATTGTATCATGGTAAAAATACACCGGTAAACTTTCAATACGAACCAATACAGGTGTAGTACGAATATCGCTATGACTAGGATCAAAGGAGGGAGACCAAGCTTGAGTCAATAGATAACTCCCAAACATTCTCCAAGGGCCTCCGGACAAAGCATGTAGATATTCCTTCTCAACATAAAAACGAACTAGGAAAAAATTGCGAGGCAAATCGATAACGTGCATTGCACCCATAGGCCTCCAAATTTTGTGTAATTTCCTAGTCATTGCAGCAATGTTAACACTTCTCCCCAGCACTTTGACATACATACAATTATCCCATACTGAATACAATGCTTTAATCGCCTCTTCCCCAACCAATACCGAAGCTTCCCCCGCAATACCTTACTTAAAATCAATGCTCATCCTAGCTTCCACAAATTCCCTCGAGATTTGTTTAGTCGGACTTAGACTTCCTCCTCCACGAGATCCCATAACTTTCCCAGCCCACGAGATTCCCAAGCGGAACCTCTGTAGATCTCTCCTCCATCATCGATACTTCTTCTCCAAGTTTTCCCAAATCCCTACTTTGCGAATCAACTCTATAAACATTGGCGACTCATTCCCACCCGGCAGGTCACCGGGTGGTGCTACTCTGCCCACCAAATCCACCATGGTAGCGTCGTGATCATTCTCCTCCAAAACTCTAATATCGCATGTCGCAGCCATTTTTATGTCTTGCACAAAAAACAGATTAAAGAGCTTGTTTAGCTTCCATATCTATGTTTGAATGATTTATAATACACTCTAATTACTAATATAAAAATTCTTATTTTCAAATCAAAATAAAACTTTGCATTTGAAGCTTAATACATTTACTTTGAGCATTCATAAATCATAAATGTATTATATCAATAAAATCTGATTAATAATAATAAAAACTATGGATACAAAGATTCAACTATTTGACTAAGGCAACTGGCCTTTAGCCTAGTGGCAGGTTGTAAGTCCACTAAAGGCAAGCGCACTTGCATGTCTCGGGATCGAGTCCTGCCGCCTGTATTATGCATGAATTTGGCTAATGGGCCGGCCAGTTGTAGCGCAATATTAACAAAAAAAACTATTTGACTAAGCACTTACTCAAACAAAACACTTTAATTTTTTCCCTAAAACTGAATATATTCAACTGAAATAAGCCTTATTACATCAAAAGAGGACCATGATTATATGTTCTTACTAGTAGATGGCCAAATAGGCTTGAGCATTACTAAAACTAAGAAAACTAAACATACCAAAAGTAAGATATATCGAAATGACCAACAGTTACAAATATAGCCGATATAGGTACTTCCTTGTCGATTAAGAAAGAGTTTTGAGAGTGTCCAATTAGAATGATCGTGGAGCTTTGTGTGATGTTGCCTCCTCACAGTTTGGGTACCTCTTGCGTTTTGTTTTCTTGTTCATGAAAACCTCCACTTCTTGTTGCAAGACCGAAGTTGCCAAGTCAAGTTCAAAAGTGGCGGAGAAGTTCTCAAAATGACTATTCTGTTGAGCAAGGTTGCGGATTGTGTCTGAGAGTGTTGTTAAGCCGTCAATCCTATTAGAGATGGATTGATTAAAATAAGTAGCATGTTGGAGTTGGCTCGTAGTATTCTCTGTTGCTTCACTTTCTTGTGCCTCCATCAGTGAGAGAAAGGCGGAGGAGTCATCTTGAACATTAGAACTCACTAGCGTGTGAGTGAGGTAGTCTGCTAGCGTTGGAATGTAGGTGAAAACAGAAGCTTCATGAGTGAGCTTTTGACAGGTTATGCAGAAGTTAGTCACTGCCTCGTATTGGAAACTCACTTGCACTCTTTCCCCATTTTGGAGACGAATGGGTTTGAAAAACTTGAGCCAATCGTATACATTGATGTTAATTCTAGCTCTTATTATCCCTGCTCGTGTCAAAGAGTAGTGTTTGACATCAACTTCAGGAAACTCTCCAAGTGATCTAGTAATCAGGCGAGTAGTCATCGGGGTGGTGTAATAAAGAGGCAAGTCATGGATTTGGACCCATATGGGGACAATGGAGAGGAAACCCAATGGTGGACGCGGTTCCCATCTTTGGAGGATAACAAGCCACCATCCATTGTAAGTGATCTGTTTCTTATGAGAAGATGAACTGGTAGTCGATGTCTATGATTCTCTCAGTGACACTTGTCTCTATTCTCCATTGACGTGGGAGTTGAGATGCCATCTCCAAAATGCTTTGCATTCTTGGATTGATTGGTATGGCCATCAAGTTGCATCTACTCATCTCCAATGCGTTACAATATGAGTAGTTTGGTAAGTAGATTTCTTCATCACTCCTTCCTATGTGAAACTGTGAGGTAGCCATCTAAACGTTTTCTGCCATTGCAGAGTAAAAGTCTGAGACGAAAAGCTTTAGATCTTGTTGGAAAGGTTGTGATGTAATCTCCCAATATATATTCGTGTGTTGTGGAAACATAATCATTGTCAGTTTCCACTTGTCAATTGGACAGAGGGTCCTAGTTTGCACAAGAATTAAGGCTGTGCATGAGCAGGAGGTGTACGAAACCCTGTCTTCCTTCAAAGGCAATCTTTGGAGAAGATTGTGCGTTATAATCGTTGATTGGCGAAGTACTTACCATCGAGCACGTGTAGGAAGCTAATAGCGCATGCGATGAGTTAGTCGCATATCAAAGCAAAATTTTGTATCTATGGAATGTTTTTTGCTGTAAAAACTACAAACCTAGAGTAAAAATTTATGAACTTTACAAATATAAATTTTTACAGCAAAAAAATCTACAACAAAAAAAAACTTACAGCAAAAAAATCTACACACAAAAACTCAACAGCCAAAATCCTATAACAAAAAACTAAAAACAATAGCCTTTAGCAATCGACCCATTTGATTACTCTCCTAAAATAACAAACAGACCAATATAATGTTTTATTTTCTTCTTAAATACACTTAATTTTATGTCCTTAAAAAGGAATATAATTAGTGATAACATTAAATTCTCTAGATCTTATGTGTCATGAAATCGTGTAAATCTAGTGATTACCTATTTTGTTAACCTCTAACATTTATTTTGATTATTCTTCTAAAAAACAAATATACCATATATGATTCTTCTTCTTCAATGCACTTGAATTTTATGTTCCTAAAAATGGAAGTAAATAATGATAATAGAATCGTATTTGGGCAAAAGATGTAAGGGATAAAACAGATATTTCAAGCTTCCCGCCTTTAGGCGCTAATCTCAATTTATTAAAATAAAGAAAATAAGACGAATTGTCTTTTCATTGTACCCTGGGTTTTGAATTTGCTCTTCATAAGAAACATAGACTATTCGGCTCTGTGTTCTCACTTCCGCCTTTTGGGTTTTCTTCAAATCGGAGCTTCCTTCTTCTTCGATGGTTAGTCTACGTTCTTCAAGGTGCACTCGGTAAGTCTCACTTTTTCCTTTTTGTTTTCTTTAATTTGGTTTTTTTCCGGGTCATTAATCTCCTGGAAATCTCTTGGTCAATATTATTATCTTTCTCTTCTTGATGCATGTCTACCTATATTTGATAAGGACATAGATAATTAAAATCTGTGTAACCTATTGACATCCTTATGATTATTTCATGAATATACTACTATATTAATACGGAAAAATACTTGAGTTGTATCTTATATTGTCTTAACCTATTGTGAAATGAACAATAAAATTTGTTTCTTCCTACTTACGAACTTATGAATATATTAATCTTTTCTTTCATATTGTATAAACATATTGTGTATATAGACATGGACACTCTTGTCCATCCCATGCATGTCCTTCAATAGATAAATGAATATATATTTCATTTATGGACATGGACAAATAGTATAATGCCATTGACTGTATCTAGATATGGACAAATACCTTAATGGTCTCGTATAAGCTGATAGCGCATGCGATGAATTAGTCGCATGAAAAAGGCAAATTTTTTATATACGGAATGTTTTTGGCTGTAAAAAACTATAAACCTAAAGTTAAAATTTATGAACTTTACAAATATAAATTATTACAGCGAAAAAATCTACAACAAAAAAGTTCAGCAAAAAAGCTACAGTCAAAAACTCTACAGCCGAAATCTTATAACAAAGAACTAAAAGCTATAGCCTTTAGCAATCAGACAAATATAATTTTTTTTTCTTCTTCAATACACTTAATTTTATGTCCT
>OVBA01006453.1:0-16958 GCA_900406435.1 Lepidium aucheri
CCCTTGAAGTTCTTCGTACTGATCGGCTGTTTGCCGAGCATCGCTTTCCTGCGCTTCTTGGTCGCCTGCTTAGTGTGTGGCGCCTTCGGGTTGTTGTTCGTTTCGGCTGGTTCCCGCCGGATTAACCGCTGGGTCAGCTGGATGCTGATTACTTTGTCGGGGGAGCTGAGCCTGGAGCTGATTGAATCGTTGATCCTGGGCGTTGAGCCTTTCATGGATGTGATCCGTACGTCGATTACTTTGTTCCACTAGGTCAGCCATCATTTGTCGTAGGTCGATTAAGGTTTGTCCTCGCGTAGTTGCGGTACTCGTCGGTTGTCCCCTTCGACCTGCGTTCGATGTCGTTGGTACGTCGCCGTGATTGTTCGTTGGATCCATCTTCGCCGCCTGTCGATCTACTTTTTGGTTAGAATGATTCGTGCCCCATGGTGGGCGCCAAAATGTTGATGCTAAAATTCAACACTCGTTACAAAAAGTGTGGGACTTCGAATCGAGTACTTTATTAGACGAAAACGGATTACAAACAAAGGCAAAGAAGTCTCTTTTTCTCTAGGACTTTTTTTTCTCCTTTTTTCTTGTTTTTATTCCTAGGGGTTGAACTATTATTTATNAATGCTCGTCTTGTCGCCTGCTCGGCCTGCCTCACCTTCTCTTGTTCTTTGTTATTGAGCCTTTTCAGACTTTTGGGTCTGGTACCAACATATTCCATTTATTTCATGGAGTGTGAGTTTTAGATATATGCCACTATTCCCATAGTGATTTTGATTATAGTTATGTTGATATTTTGAAATTTGAATAGCAGTAATACTAGCTTTACACATGCTCGATTATCTGTCTCGATTTAATTAAACTTGTTATTTAGCAATTACATACTTTAATATAATTATTTTACTACTAAGAAATAATCCCTTCACCATTAATATCTCGCAAATTTTAAAAATTACGCCCAAAAAATCTTAGTTTTATACTTTTATGTTTTGTCAGTTAACTATTATGTCTGGTCTTTTTATATCCTGTTATTCTAGAGCCTGCCCAACATAAAATTAATAAATTACAATTAACAAGTCTATTAAATTAAATCATGTATTAAATAAAGAAAAAAGAAAGACTTGGCTACAGTCCATTTATCTAACATGCCAATTGGTCGATCAATTTAGCAGACAGCAGTTGACATGCTTTACAATAATATTTTGCTTAAACTTGATACTAAAACTATTTTGTGATGAATTAATACAAAATACGAGCTGGTCATATTTGTTCGAGCAGGATTTAGCACAAACTTTCTAAATCTAATTAGGAGGTTTTAGAGGGAAAATTTGTAAGGATTATGATCTTTAAGGAAACAATGAGAATAACCAAGAGAAAAGAATGCCTAATTGATTTGTATTGCTGGTGTGAATATGAGAAAATTTGGTCTCTTTTTGTAGACTTCCTCTTCAATTTATTGATCATAGAAGCAGTTACAACTGAATTGAAAATAGGAAATATTACATTTTGTTAAGATTTGAGCTTATCTGGAAGATTCTTTCGAGATTTTCTGAAAAAAATCATATCAGAATAGGATATTTCAATTTCTTTCTTTGATGATATGTCAACCGAGTTTGTAATTGCTCTTAAACGTGACAAGGGAGATTCTTTCAAGTTGATATTGATATTGCGAGATGGCTTCTTAATTGTCTTCCCGAATTTATGACTTGGAAGTTTTTAAGTGCAGATTGTTATTCGTAAACCAAAGTAGTATCTCGGATCCATCTCCAACAATTGTTCTCCCCCAAGACTCAGAACTTGTCCCGAATTTTCCGAGTCCAAAAATCAGCATGCTTCTAGAATCTTTGGTCTAAGTGTCGCTTTGTCATTGGCTTAATTTTGCGGTTTGACATGCTATTCATAGGTCATCATTCTGCGTCATTTTGGCTTATGGGTAAATTCTTTTAAATATATTATGCTATTCAATTTTTTCCTTCATCCAAGTTGCAAAGGTAACTTCTCTTTACTTTTTGAACTGAGATGCTACTCCTTTATTATCCACTTTGTTGTTTTAAATCGATTTTGACGAGATGAGAAAAGACAGAATCAGGTCTGATCTCGAATTCGGAATTGAAAGTTCATTTTCTCATTCCTTTACATCTTGTGGTGATGTTAGCTGTAGTGAAGTTGACATCTTATCTAGAGGTGACAATGCCGAGTTAAATTTATTGAATGATTCTGACAATGATATTATCATTCATGGCAGCATCGGTCAATCTAGGGTTGTTCCTCATGTCTTTTCAGTTACGCCCATCCGGAATGATCGTCTAGAGGCTTTGGATAGGTGGCATGATTCTTTTGATGTTTGTCCGATGGTGATTACTCAAAAGAAGTTGGAGAAAGTCTTTGACTTGTGCCCAACATGATGAGAATATTGACGTTCAGATCCAATGATCTGAAGATAAACCATGGACTCTTTCGGATGGTTTTGTGGCTATTTATGACTGGTGGTTTACGAAAGCTAAGATGTGGCTTCCAATTCACAATCTTCTTCTCAAGTATTGCTCTGCTCATAATATTTCAATGTCCCAACTCGGATGTTCTGTGATAATGAATATTCTTGGCGCTTTGATTCTAGGAAGTGAATCGGGGGTTGAGATTATAACTTGGCTTTTTGAAGATATGACGAACTTCTGCTAGAGCAAGCCTCTTAAAGGGACATTCTTCGTTAAGGCTAAATCTGGCCTTCATTTTTTAGACAATTTTTATTTTCAAGGTTACGAACTAGACGAATCATTACTTCTTTTTCCACTCTAATACGTAACTTTTTGCTAATGACCATCTAAACTTTGAGATTGCTTCGACGAAGAAACCCTATAGAGTTTAGGTATCTCGCTACTTGGCTTCTGATTTTTCCGATTTAGACGCTCATAATTGTTTATCATTTTCTTGTTACAGTGAAACATTCATTGTTTCGTCTTCTTGTTCTAAATTACCAAGATTTGGTAGATAAGCTCCTTGGAGTTCCATGAATTAGCTGGAAAAGATTGCAAGCTGATCTTCTCAGTAGGACAGCTTCTCGCCTTTCAAAAGGTAAACTTCACTCAAGAGAAAATGTTTTTTGTGTGCTTCAGACTTTGACTGTTATCTTCTTTCGCAGGAACTCTTCAAGTCGGAAAAGGAGTTGAAGACTTTACCATGCCCGATGTTATGGATGGTTTTGATGCCATCCTTAATAAAGTTTTACAACATTCTTCAGGGACTGAGATGCTTCCGGTTGGAGGTTCTGTTCCTCAACCGAGTGAAATTGGGGAGACGGGGCGTCTCCATGCTACTGAAACTACCAAGACCGAGTTGAGAGATCTCAAGATAAATGAACCAATTTTGACGATCATGATCAATCCTAAAGAGAAGGTCGGTAAGGGTTCTGAGGGCTTCCATCTTTGAAGAGGAACACAAAACACTTGGCTAAAATGAAGAGTTTATGCTGAGGAGACAAATTTTCCTACTAAAGTCTCACATTCTCTGAAAAAGAAATCCGAGAAAAAGAAAATAAAGCTCAATGCTAATCAACCAGGTAAACTTTCTAAGTTATCTTTTGCTAAATGATTGAGCGAAGAGGTGATCAGTCGTTGTTTGATGGTATCGGATCTCGCTTCCAGTTTGGAAGCTCTGAAGAAAGCGAATCTGTTCATCTCCATGTTTATTCGCTCAGCTAAAATCTCTTACATATGACTTGTATTTATCCAATATGTAATTTATAGAGTTCTTAATGTGTTAAGAGGCTTCGTATAAAAGTGCAAGAGAGATAGATTGTAGACACGAAACGAGGATTGCATTCTAGAATCCATATCATAAATGATATATAAATTTATATTTTAAATAGGAGCATAATAATTAAATAAATATATATATATATATATATTATTCTTATTTTTCCTAACTCCTTTATTCTTATAAATATAATAAAAATTTAAGTGTAACATGTTATTGTTAGGACTTATACATGTTATAAAGTAAAATATATCTCATAAGTTAATATTATAAGTATTATATGTAAGAAAAATCTATGTACTAAAATATATATTTTCTTTATTGTTAATGTAATAAAAATTAATATGATACAACTTGATAGTATAAATCATCAGATTAGATTTGATTGACTAGTACAGATTTCTTCCAATAGGATCCAGTTGCACAACTTCATTGTATAGTTACACTCCCGTTTTAAATAAGGTTTGTTTCATGAATAGTATTATTATTATTTTTACCTAGCCATCATCTAGCCATAGTGCAGAAGAACGAAAGAGATTCAGAAGAAACCAAATTAGGAGACAGATATGAGCAAGAGCCACGAAAAGACATCGGAGATTCCTTTTGAACTCCAGATCGAGATTCTAATGAGACTGACTGTTTCACTTATGAGGTTCAAATTGGTATCAAAGCTCTGGTCATCGTTAATTGTTCCCAGTTTTTCACCGACCGTTTCCTTAAGGTTTCAACATCGCCGCTGCATATATACATACGGCAGGTCTTTCAAAATAGCCCCGTCAAAGAGATATTACTATCAGCTTCGTCTTCCCCTGACTCGGATGTGTCTTCGTTTGTAATTGACCAAGATTTAACCATCCCAGCGATGGAAAGGTAAAAAGTCTCACATATTTATTGCGGTTTGATGTGCCTCGTTAAAGAAAAATGTATGAAAATATACAACACTAGCACTAGGCAAACTTGTAGTCTTACCCGACATAGTGGAGTCCAAACTCATAGCTGAAAATCGCGAGAGTAAGAGGATCATGTATCATATCGGACATGATACCAATCATAATCAATACAAAGTGGTTTGCATAGTTTCAATAGATATAGTAGGTTCTGAATCCAATGACATGAAAGCGATTTGGGTCTTAATTAGTACTAAAAGGAGATGGTTCTAGTTGGCGGAGAAAGATTGCAAGCCCTTTTAAATCACATTGTCTTCTAACAAAAAGTTTGACTATCAATGGGCGTATACATTACTTCGCCCTGGTTTCGCTTCCTCTTCTTGCGCTTGTGAGTTTTTATATACGTTCAGAAGAAATCAGTATCCTCCAAGAACCTAAAATTACTATGGGTTATGGAAGATTCAGAGAAAAATAATTGGACAATGAAGACTTTGGTGTTGCATCATAATATAATAGGTTTCCAACTCAAAATCAATTGGGTATTAGTGGCCCCAAACTTTTACATATTAGGTTAGAATGACCATAACTTCCGATGTAGAATATAAATCATATTCTAACATATTCCTTTGAGTGTACATGGTACAACTCAGAGGGGTGAGGTTATCTTCGAACCTCATGATATAATGTGTATTCCTCGAACATGCAAGCTTATCCTTAAACCTCAAAGTACAACTCTTTTCAATGTTTTCCTTTACAATCTTCAAAACAATATTTTGAGAAAAGTTGAAATCAAAGAAACATCAAACCGCAATCGTTCGGAGATTTGGGACGTTATTGGATGGAATGATGTTGAGAACTTAGTGTATCTCTAAACGTATATGTGTTTTCTTCTTTTGGGTTTTTGCTTGGAGACATCTTTATTTATTAATTTCGTTTGGATACTTTTGTTCAAGTACTTTTCAAAGCTCTCACGAAGCCATCTCGAATCTAGTCTCCTTAAAAATTGACAAACTCTTAGGGCTTAGAGGAGGGTGGTTGTGGTTGAGTTAAAATAACGAAACCAGGTTTTCATTGGCAATCAAATAAAATACTTAGCAACACATGTACGTGATGATATGTTTCAGCGTAGCAACTTTCATAACTATCCTCCTTTGTACTTCAATAAGGAGCCAAAAAGCCTTTAAAACATATGATTTGTATGTAGTATATCAAGGAAATGAACGAGCATAATTGATAGCTTATATTTGTTGAAAATGTCTAATTCAAAGTTGTTGGAAACTTGAAACCAAAAAAGAAAAAAAAAAGTTGTTGGAAACAAAAAAAATTATGGATAGAATTGAAAAAGTAGTGGAAATATTATGTAGCGTGAAGAAAAAGGAAAATGAAGATATTACTTATGTGGAAGTTAAGTCCAAAGAGATAGTGGAGGTTAAAAATATGAATCCATAAGCTGCCAAGAGGGTATAGGATTATGAGAAGAAAATGCGAGTTCTGCATAACTCAGAAGCTATGTCTACCAAAGAGATTATAAGAAACAATTCTTAAGAAGAAGTTCAACAAAAAGATGACTCTAAAGAAAGAGATAAAAAGAAGAGTTTTTCATGCTTTGAGGAGTTTTTCATTTTGTATGGTTTTTCTCTGTTTTTTTCAATAGCAATATATAAAACAGAACAATCCCAGTTTATTCTTATTACTAAGTTTTTGTTTGAATAAGGATGCAACAATTGGTTTCTTTCTGTTCCTCTCTGGATATCAGGCCAAAATTTTCAAAACTAGTACTAGTTAACAAAAAATGTAAGTGTGGTTCAATCCATCACATGTTCATCTAATTCAGAAAACAAAAACAAAGATTCTAATCAAAAGTTACCAATATAATTTTATACATATATACGAAAATATATATTATGTCCGTAAGAAAATCTTTTAGTTATTATAATAATTATATATTACACAATCATATAATATAATTATTATTTCGCTAATTTATTTTAAATAAAATTTGTAATTATGCTTTTTGAACTCACTTTATTACTAGATTAATATTAAAAATACATATAACTAATTCTTTTTATCATTTTCATATTTTTATATTCCATTCGATTCAAATCACAAAGTAAGTTTTGTTTTCCATTTGGTGCTGCATCTTTCAAATGCAAATAGTCAACATTGAGGGAACAAATTAGGATTAATTAGAAGCTGTGAAATCATCATAATGAGATTCTAACAAGCGTTCGTTGCCATGCAATGCCTTTTTTATACAATATGACAATTATATAAATAATGAATATAAAAGAAGAATTTTTAAGAAAATGTATCCAATCTCGTTAATATACTACTAGAAACATACATCCAACTAGAAATAACCTCATAAAATATATTTGAAACACGATGTATATAAAGGCCATAAGAAGTATGTTTGGTGAATTCAAAAGATGTATAAATAATAACTCACCTTATTAGCTTTAGAAAACTCTCTCAAAATCTAAAGTTCTCAAACAATGAACTCATACCTTATGCTAAATATTGGCATATCTTTATATACACTAAACTATTTCCTAATTCTAAAAAAAGAAACAATTATGTTTTGGATAACTTTTTAAAACATCTCAACTATGTTTTGGATAATTTCCTAAGACATCTCAACGAATCTAGTTTATTAGTTTGCAGCTCAAGCTACTAACTTCAAATTTACTCCAACATTCTCTCTTGATCCCATTTGAGTCATAAAAATAATTAAATTCTTGTGATACAAATTCACCTCCTCTATCCGTTCTAAAGACTTTGATCATCTCTCTCGTCTCTTGTTCCACCACTTTGTTAAATCGCTTGAACTTCGCTAGTGAATCACTTTTTTCTTTCATCAAAATCGCCCACATGTGCCTTGTTCAATCATCAATAAATACAAATATGTACCTATTACCAGTCGCTGTGTTTGGTGTTACTGGTCCACAAAGATCTCTATAAAATCAACTCTAGATTCTTCTTTGCTCAAAAATTGATTGTTTTTGGGAAAACGTTTCTGACTTGTTTACCAAGTAAGCATGATCCACATACCTCTTTATCAATGTTCATCTTCGGTAAGCCTTTAGTACATCCTCTTTGATCATATTCTTCATTGTCTCGAAATTTATATGTCTTAATCTCAAGTGCTATCGACTAGACTCACTAGGTTTAGAAAGATGAAGTCGTGTAATATCCTTCACATACATCTTTACATTGTACAATCGATGGTTTGACCTCTTAGCTTGGACAATCAATTTTCCTTCTTGATCATGAATAAGCAAATTTTCTTCTTTCAATCTTATGTCACAACCTTTCTCCATTGCTTGCCCAAGACTAATGATGCTACTCTTCAAATCAGGGATGTAATACACGTCTTTCATTTCTTTCTGGTCGCCATTTCAATCAATAAATTATATCAATCCTTTCCCTTTGATATCTATACGAGATTCATCATCAAACCTATCTTTTCTAGTGATGGGCTTGTCTAGTCTCGAAAAATACATCCTATCTCTGGTCATGTGATTGCTAGCTCCATTATTAAGATACCAAGTGTTTCTTTTCTTATCGTTTCTCTCTAATTTACTTTGTACTCAATTTTTTTTGTTTAGAAACATGATCTCATGTAGAAATAAGCAATCTCCCACTTGTGTTTCTTGTTTCTTTTCATCCTCTTGTGTTTCTTGTAGCTTAAGCAATCGATCCGGACATTTAGAACCAAAATAACCGTAAATAATTACTTTTGAGAAATCGAACTCTCCATTACCTCGACCCTTCCACGACCACGTCCTCCTCTTCCTCTTCCTCTCGATCCTTCACTAGAATCCCTCGTTTGAATTTGTGATTCCAAATACATCAACTCTTTTTTATCTTCTTGAGCTTCTTCTTCTTCTTCTTGAATTCTTTCTTCATAGGCTTTTAGACGACTTACAACATCCTCAAAGCTTGCTGTTTAAAGATCCAAGAGTTTCTCAAGAGATGCAACCATAATAATATATTTTTTATAAGAATACATTTGAGAAATATCTTCACTAATTTTGTTTCATCAATTTTTGCTACAAGAGCAGAAGATTTAGATGAAATTGTCGATAACTTGCTCATAAAATCATCTATTGATTCGGTTTCTTTCATCTTACGTCAGATATTGGACATCATGGTTTATAACCTTGTTTCTTTAACATGCTCAGCTCCTAGATTTCAAGTTTTGATGGTCTCCCACACCTTCTTTGATGTGTCTAATTCACGAACTTGTAGAATAAGATCCTCTGGTATCGATAGAAACAAGAGTGGCATCACTATGTTATTCTTTATTTTATCATCAATGTCTGTCTCAATTAGCTCATATGTTGAGACATACTTTCATCCTTATGACCCAGATAATACAGTTAGTTGCGGTTAACATCGGACATATTATAGTGGTAGAGCCTCCTCTCCCTTTGTTCTTCACCGCGGGTACTATAGCAGTTTTATCTCCCATGACTCATTTCTCCTTTGATTAAACACTTGCATTTAATCGATCTCCTTTGTTTCCCTTTGTCGAGTTCAAGACTCTTTCTTTCTTTAATCTATCCTTCTAACAAGCTGACTCTGATACCAATTGAAGGTCTTAAGAAGTGTGTTTGATGAATTCAAAGAATTATAAAGAATAACTATCTTTACTAGCTTTATAAAACTCTCTCAAAAACTAAAGCTCTCAAACAATGAACCCACACCTTATGCCAAACATTGGCATCTCTTTATACAGACTAAATTATTTCCTAATTCTAAAAAAATGAAACAATTATGTTTTGGGTAACTTCCTAAAATATCTCAACTATGTTATGGATGATTTCCTAAAACATCTTAATTATTCTAGTCTATTCACTTGCAGCTCAAACTACTAGCTTCAAGCTTACTCCAACAGTATATTGACTAATTTTATACATAAGCTCTCCATCTGGAATATGTTATCGAAAACTGATTTATGTGATAATCATATCAAATTTCTGATGGACTCATGACAGTTAAATACCTTAAGATTTTTATATCGAAAATGATGGTTGTCTCCTCGATTAAAATATACTTGTTTAATTACTCATTCCGTTCCCTTTTAAGTGATATTTAAAATTTTTACACATAGATTAAAAATTTATATACTTTTTTGATTTTTCCAACAAAAAGTATTGTTTTTAGTGTATTTAATAATTTATTACCCAATCAGAAATCAATTTGCAGAATATAAATAGTCAAAACACATAAAAATATAATTAATTTTACATTAAAAATTGAAAACATCAAATAATTTGAAACAAATGTTTTCCCTAAAATATCATTTAAAATAAAACGGAAAGAGTATTAGTTTTTCAAAAATACTAGAAAAATAGTTGTGGCAGTTTAGAATTTATTTTAAGAAAAATTTTTGCAATTATAATTGATAGTTGTTTGTGCGTATAGCATAAAAATATTTTGACTAAAAAGCATAAAATAAATATTCATAAATAAAAAATTTCATGATTTAAGATGGAATAAGATATATAATATAAAAATCAGTCTTACTATAAATTTTTATTTTGAAAGAGGAAATATAAATTATTATTTTATAATAAATATAATATTTATATGTATATTTTATTAATATTGTAAAGCAATGAAAGAAATTATCAATCATGATCATAAATTTATTTGATTTTATTTTAGTTTTTAAAAAGGACTATACAGACGGATCAAAATATATAAATAAAAATATCAAAGAAAACATAAAAAAAATACAGAGATAACTTTCCAATATTGATATGATTTACGAATATAATAATATAGGAAAACATCATAAGGTTTTGAGATATCAAACCAGAAAAGAACATCTAGCCATATAATTTTGTGAGGATATCTAAGTTCCTATAACAATGACTTATTTTTTGAGACGAGGAAAAGCCCAGATCGAGATTCTCATGAGACTACCTATAAATCACTTATGAGGTTTAAATTCGTGTTAAAGCTCATGTCATATTTAATTTGTTCCCACTATTTCACCAACCGTTTCCTAAAGGTTCATCATCGCCTCTGCATTTTTACATTTGTCCTCTTACCCGACATAGAGGAGACCAAACTCATAGCTGAAAATTGCAAGAAGAAGATCATGTACCATAGCGGACATAATCCCATTTATAATCAATTTAAAGTGGTTTGCATAGTTTCAAGAATCAGTGACGAAGTTGGAATGTACATGTCAGAGCACTGGGTCTTATTATTAGGAGGAAAAGGTTCTAGTCTACTTGGAGAAAGATTGCAAACTCATGTCAACAACATCGTCCTTTAACACAAGGATTGATGCTCAATGGGCGTATATATGTATTACCTTGCCTGGGTTTATTTATTTATCCAGTGCTTGTGAGTTTAGATATTAGTTCTGAAGAAATCGGTTTCCTCCCAGAACCTAAAGATCAATTATTTTGGCCTCTTTTTGCTCATCCTATAGAATACAGTGGAAGAGTAGCTCTTTTAAGCTATCACGATCTTGAAGATGAAGGTGTGATGGATCTATGGATTATGGAAGATGAAGAGAAAAGTAGTTGGTCGTAGAAGACTTTGGTTTTGCATCCATCTCAAATGCCTATACTCAAAGGCAACCATTTTGTGGGTTAACAGTACAACTAGAAATGGTGAGGTTATCTTCGTGCCTTAAAGAAATAATATTGTTTTTTAGATCGAGAAAGGGAGGTAGGCCCTCCCAATTTATTCAAACATTAAAAAGAATTACAAACCATAATCGCACAACATCAAAACACCAAGCAAATCTTCGTCAAAAACACTACAAACCAAGTCCGGAACAACGTCAAAAGAGTGGAAATCTAAAGGTAACGAGAATGTATAGGCCGATAATCCATCGGCTAGACGATTAGCTTTCCTATACATGTGAGACACCCGGACTAACTAGTCCCTAGAGATAAAGCCATAGCACAAACGTACTAGGAAAGACAAAGGGTGAGTATCACTAATCCCCTCTGTCAGAAAACCAACCACCCTCAACTTAGAATCCACTTCTACCTCCAATCTCATAGTATACCCCACATAGCTCAACAAGAGGTACAGTACAAACACCTATGTTAAGAGAGAAACCACTGATCCATTCTCCCTCAGCATTTGCGGAGAACTCCACTCGTGGTAGCAAAGCCCAGAGAACGACATACCGTACCATCGGTATTCAACTTGACCCAATCAGATTTAGGCCTTTGCCACCTAATGCAACGTTCCACTTATACCTGAGGCACGCATTCAGACTGTACTGCTCTATTCGCCTTTACCACCTCCAAAGACTTGTCTCGAATATATTGAACTTTGTCCCGACACCTATTAGACAACTCAAAAACATTATCACACCTCCATTTCCATGCCCACCACACCACCATATAGAACAAAATAGACCAATCATTCGGCCAACTGGAATCATGCGTAAGCGCAAGGGATATCCTGCTGCAAGCGTAAGGTAACTAACTGTTGCCATATTCCTTGCATAGCCAGACAATCATGCAAAATATGTAAGATTGTTTCAACACCTCTTTTACATACCTGACAAATCTTGCTTCCATAAAGATGACGTCTATGTCGTTCAACATTCGTCATAATACATTGATGAGAGACAAGCTACAAGAAGATCCTAACCCGCTTTGGTACATTAACTATCCACAGCCAATCATAGAACACCGCCATGCATTATCGTGGTACGGGTGAGTTACAAATCATAGTATATGCTGAAGAAACTGTGAATTGCCCATTTGAAGTTTCACCCTTGGCGATATGGTCTTGTGCTCCGGTTATCTCATCCACCACAATAGCTCTAAGTCTAAGTATTATAGACTCACTCAAATACGGAGTTAGTAAATCGAGTTTCCAACTCATACCTGCTTCCCAAAACTCTCACACGAACAACCCACTCAGCTCGTTGGGAATATCTGTGAGGGCTTCTTCGGCAAGACACATGTTATGCAACCACTTATGCTCCCAAAAGGGTATCATTCTTCCATTACCCAATACTCAACTCGTTCCCGACTTAACTACATCCCACAACCCTAAACAGATGCTTCTCCATGTGGAGGAGCCAACTTTAACATTCGAGAACCAAGTCTCATCTTGAAGATTCTGTACTTTATTTTTTCTCTTCAAGATTCGAGCCCACAAGCTAGTAGAATCATGTACCAAACGTCATCCTACCTTTGCAATTAGTGCTATATTCATGTCCTTGGCTTTGCGAATACCAAGACCATCCTCTCATTTTGGTAAACAAACTTTATCCCAACTCAAAAGATGAAGTTTATGATGCTCAAAATTTCCACCCCAAAGAAAAGTTCTTGCCAACTTTTCTAAAGTAGCAAGAGTAGACATCGGAAGTGATTAGACATTAGAATAGATGAAAATACAGCTTTAGTGAGTGTACCACGCCTCGGTAAGCTCAACACTTGGATTTTCCACCCAGGTAGCCGATTAGTAACCTTCTCTAAAGTCTCACTAAATTTTTTTTAATTACTCCCTCCGTTTCATAATACTTGTCATTCTAGCCTAAATTTTTTGTTTCATTTTAGTTGTCATTCTCATTTTTCAATGTAATTTTTGATATAAAGATTATCTCATTTGCCTCTAATTAAATGAATAAAATATTAAATGGTTTATAATTCTAATAGTCAAATAAGGGCATAATAGAACATTCACCTATTTTCTTAATATGTGTGCCAAACTCTAGAATGACAACTAATATGAACGGAGGGAGTATTATTTTTTTTAAGAACATGCATTCCCAAATATTTTCCAAGGTATCTTGTGGCCTTAATACCGCTCTTCTCACTAATCAGCTTCTCCAAATCTCGGCTGACATTCTTAGTGAAGAAGGTTTTAGACTTATTAAAGCTCACATTTTTGCCCTGACGCAGAACAAAATGCCTCCAGTACTTGTCGTATAATATGAATCTGAGAAATCGAAGCCTCTGCAAATAAGATTACATCATCACCAAAGCATATATGTGAAGACAAAACTATCCGTTTCTACTTCTTTTCACATACTGAAGCATCGATCAAATAACAAAGACGCTCAATACAAAGCACCAAAAGGTATGGTGACAGGGGATCACTCTGACGAAGATCCCTAGCTAGCTTAAAAGGTGTCGTCTTCTCCCTATTCCATAGCACACTCATAGATGGGTTTGAAACGATAGCCATAATCCACTTAACCCATATGCTTGGTAACTTTGTCGCATTGAGAGTGTCCTCCAAGAAGTCCCAACGAATCTTGTTATAAGCCTTTTCAAGATCAAACTTCAACAATATCCAACCCTTACGACCAGATTTTCTTCCCATGGAGTGGACAGCCTCCTGAACCCTTACGACCAGATTTTCTTCCCGCTGTCTCTATAACCAAAATAGTACCGATCTTGGACATCCATAGCAGCCATATCCCACTATTTTGTCCTTTAGCAACTACACGAACAGAGTTATCAAACCCTAAATTCTGACAAATATTTCTCGCACAATCCCCACCAGCATGGGTTTCAAACAAAGGTAATATTTCCACTTTATGCTTCTTCAACATATAGCAAATCAAACATCTAAAATTGGGTTTATTGCCCCCCTTCCCGGCAATTCCAAAAGAGAAAATCCATCATATAAAGTTGATAAATAATAAAAAAAACTATCAGGGCAACCCGTCAAGCTTGTGTCTCAGCCGTTACCACTTCCCGTGATCGCTGAACCACATTCCTCCCATCATTAGTACCATCACTCACATGCATTCTCGGTTGTGTTAGAGAAGAAATATTTGGTAACGGGCTTTGAGTTTCACCATTTGATAGACAACGAGGCAATCTCCATACAAACTGATCTTTCAAACTTCTCCTTTGCAACCTTTATATTCTTACCCGATGCCAAAAAATCCAGCTCCTCTTTAGAAAATCCAAACACCAAACCACGAGTAGGCTTTGCAAGCATCCTTCGGCCTCGTAGCTTCAAATTCTCACCCGCTTTAGGAACACTAACTTGTTTCCGTTTACTACTACCTTTCATATTTCGGTTTACCAAAGACAAGGGACCTCCCGATGCGGGATAACCACTAAAAGCAACCAATGCCAAAGATAGACCTCGTGAAACATTCCCACAATGTTATTCTCCTTAATTCTTGATGTTGTCAACTTCACAACTAGGCTCCATAACAGCCTCTTGACTAACTAAAAGTCCATCAAAGCTATTCGCGAGTTGTATATTAGTTTCAGAGTGATAATTCGTTTTGTCTTGTAACACCCTTGGTCGCTCATTACCAGTATCAAGGGACGCACTCCCAGTCGTCTTACAGGAAGATGTCATAGGTTTACCACGTCTCTTAACAAGTGTAAACCCATCCTCCCACATCAAGGGATCCACGATAGAAGAAGAAGTAGTCACACAGGAATCGCCATCACTAGATTCCTTCGGAATTTGAGAGCATTGCTGAATAGAGTGACCATAAATCCCACATCTACCACATATACTCAATAGTCCCTCATAAGCAACAAAGTACCGATCATCATTGACCATCACCGAACCTTTCAATGGACAAGATAAGTTAACCTCCACACATATACGCGCATACCAACCCCACGTAAAATTCAACATGGACTCATCAACACGAACATGCTTTCTTATCCCCCCCCCGCGCGATCTCATGTAAGACATCATTATGGTAAAGGTTCCTAGGAAGACGCTCTATCCGAATCCAAACTGGTGTTGTACAAATCTCACTATGACAAGGATCAAAAGATGGACTCCATGCTTGTGTCAACAAATAACTCGCAAACATGCGCCATGGACCTCCAGTAAAGGCATTCAGATACTCACTCTCGACTCCAAAAATGAGCCAGGAAAAAATTACGTGGGAGATCAACAACCTTCATTGACCTTATAGGTTTCCACAACTCGTGCAACTTTCTCAATATTGCAGCATTGTTGACACTCCTGCCCAACACCTTAACATACATACAATTATCCTAAAGTGCATTCGTTGCTCTTATCACTTCGTCATCAATGAGAATTTGTGCCTCCTCATCCCTACCATTTAGGAAATTCAATTCGCACTCTAGACTTAACAAAAGCATCAGAAATACATTTAGCCGGCGCCATGCCCCCTACTACATTAGTAGTCACTACTGCGGACCATGTTTGATGTGAGACAAGTGGCCTCTCTCGTTCACCCACGTCAAGCATGGTTTCGTCTGCAGCACTCTTATCCACGGCCAACTCTAATCTTGTCTGTGATAAACCACAAACTCCTTCTCCTGAAATTAGCATTAGTAATTGTGGACCATGTTGGATGTGAAACGAGTGGCCTCTCCCGTTCATCCGCGTCAAGCATGGTTTCATCCACCACTTTAGTATGCAAGGCCATAGTTTTGTTATCCATCAATCAACCTTCCTCACCGCCACCACTCGGCAAAATACACCCTCCACCTAACACCATCGACGGAGCTTAGTTACTCAATGAAGTTCGAAATTCCAGCGATCGTCCGCTAACATCCTCCATGGGAGCAATCACTTTGTTAAAACCCTCATCACTTACCTTAATTTCACCCGATAATATCTCAATTCTAGTCAAAAATCCCCCTAAATTCAACACCGAAACCGACCCAATCGAAGAGTGAGAAGGATCCGGTGGCTTTCCCTTAATTCCGACATTGAAACCACTACCTTCTGTCGCAAGTCTCTTCAAAATCCTAGAATTCTCTTTGGTCTTTTCTTTCGCCATCTCTAAGAAGTAATATTGTTAAAACTCTTTTCCATGTTTTCTTTTACAATCTATAAATCAATCACTCGAGTAAAGTTGAAATCAAAGATACATTAAACCTATTAGATTATAAGAATAAGATTGGTTTTCAATCTCGGTTCTTTTGGTTTGGTTTTAATTAGTCTTAACCAAGTTCTGGTTATCTTCTTTTTCTTTTCTTTTCAACGTTTTCTGCTTATACATAAACAGATAACGATCTCTGTAATTAGAGGAAGATTGGATTCTTCTCTTGATTCTAATGGATTACAAGTTTTTCTCTCTTTCAATTTCGATGTTCCAAACTCCTTTGTAATATGGTATCAGAGCCGCTGAAACTAATTTCAGCTTGTTCGATCTTCTCTTCCTTTCACGTTTCTTCTTCTTCAATCGTCTCCACCTCTCCTTCTTCTGGTTATTCCGCCGGAGAAATCTTCATCGTTGATTAGAGGTTGTTCCGCCTGCAATCTTTATTCCCTTAGTTTCTTTTCTTCTTATGGTTATTCTGCCAGCTTCAATTCGTCATGGGTTACCGTTCGACGAACATCACAAAGATTAGCTCGAGCTTCTCGTTCTTC
>OVBA01006454.1:0-16948 GCA_900406435.1 Lepidium aucheri
CTATGCTCAATGATTTGATAGCTTAGACCGAATAAAAATGCTTTATCATTAGACACAGCCAACAATGACAATTTCCTTAATAAGGACGTTGAGGATGGCTGGGACTTAGTGGGAAATCTTGCTCAGGCAGATGGTCAATATGAAGAAGATTGTGACTGTAATGTGAGAAGCACAACTGATTCAGATTCAGTAAGTTAAAAGGAGATTAAAGATATGAATGAGAAGTTTGACAGGTTGCTCTTGGTACATCAGAAACAGGTTCATGCTGTGTGTGAGGATGAATTGATTCAGGAAGAGGAGGAAGATCAGGTTATTGAGATCAGCTTTGTGCAGAATAAAGGCATATAATACAATAGCTAAAACAACTACTCACAGAATCCCAACTCCTACCCACCCAAACCATAACTATTTCAGCATAAAATCTATATGCCTCGACAACAAATTCAACAGAGTGCTCCAATCTAGCCTCCACAAGCTCAGCCAGCACCACAATAGCCTGAGGTAATAACTATATTACACCAAATCCTTCAAGGTCAAACTGCTAGTGCCACTAAGATGACAAAGAAGTTTAAAGAGGTGCACAGAAAGATATATGTTTCTTATAATGACCTTAACTACAAAATTGAGACATTGAATGCACGACTTAAGTATGTTGATAGTCAACAAGCATCTTCCTATGTGAAGAACTTTGGGCAATTAGCGTGTAAGGCTAGTCAAAATCTCAAAGAATACACTACCCAATATATCACCTTAAGGAGTGGCAAAGAGCTTTCTCCACGTTATAGAATTGTTGTTAATACTGAGGATAATGTGATTCAGGAAGGGGAGGAGAAAAAAGTTCCAAACTCATCTCCAATGGCAGAACTCGCCCCTCCCCCTCGCCATGCATATGGTCGAGTTCTGCCTCCAAGTGCCCAAAACTCCACAGTTTCAAAGGAAAGGAGCATATTTTCAGCTTCACCCTCATACAAGCCTCAAATACCTTTCCCAGGATGGTTCAAGAAGGAAATACAAAGGTATCTTTGACAACTAATGAAAGAGACTGAGTTGAAGGTACCTATCTTGGATGTCTTTGCTCGCATACCTCACTATCAGAAGTTCCTGAAAGAAGTTGTGAAAGGTAAGACTAAGGCAATAGAGGGTATGTCATTGGAGACTTATGAGTGCAGTGTCATCATAAAGAGGAGACTAGTGCTAGAGAAGCTAGATGACCATGGGACATTCACTTTACCATGCTCAACAAATGTCTTTGTGATCTTGGAGCTTTAGTCAGCCTAATATCACTCTCTGTAGCTAAGAGGCTAGCATTCAGCAACTATAAGTCTTGTAAGGTCTTTTTGATCTTAGCTAACACGTCTATTCGATCGCCTAATGGTTTGCTGGAGAATTTTCCTATTAGGATTGGCAATGTGGAGGTGCCCACATACTTTGTGGTGCTTGATATGGATTGGGAACCACATGATCCACTACTCCTTGGTAAGCTATTTTTAGCCTCAGCTGGTGCATTAGTTGATGTGAGAAGTGAAACCATTGAGTTGAGCCTTGTGAAAGACCTCAAAATAAAGTTCCATATCGATGAGGCAAGGAAGAGACTAACTATTGAAGAACAAACTTCTCAATTAAGGGACATGACCAGCTGGGCATTATACCTCTTAAGCTCCCTCATGTTATATTGGTTAAGAGTGGCAAGGCTAGTGGCTACTACAAGAAAGCTCAAATGTATGAAAAGGTTGTAGATGGGACGAGCCTTGAATCTCTGTTTGCTTGCAATGAGTCTGCACAGCCACCTCTTAAGGAGTTAAGCAAGTTACCCAGATTAGACCTTGGACCTGAGATAATTCTGCAACCAAATGGATTTTTTGATGGGGTAATTGAGGTATAGGGTGAAGAGTGGCAAGCGTCCCAAGCCTTTTTGTCAAAGTTAAGCAGCTTATCTTCCCAACAAAGACCAAATCAGATTGGTCAGGACCTTTCAGCATCAAATAGGTTATGCCTTGCGGAGCCATCACTTTGGTTAGCAATGAAGGAGATGATCTTCCAATGAATGGGTAGAAAGCCATACTCTACTTAGTTTTTGGAACCACTTCAGGGGGGAAGTCCCATGCATATCCTTGTATATACGTATTTCAATTTCTTGCAGTTTTTCTTTCTCTTTTGAAGTTTCTTGTGTTTCAGGTCATAGGGAGTATGTGGCGAAAAAGGTTCGAGTATAGAAGATTTTGGACAACAGACACAGAACTCGACATCAACCCTTGATCAGTATGACCTCAAGTTCCATTTACACTCCTGAGTCACTCCTTACTCGAGGAGTAAACTCGATAATGACAATGTCAAGCTACAACTCATGCCTCCATAGTCCCTTCCTTAGTCTCCAAAAGTATCACTCCATCTATTCCATTGTGCATATCTTTGCATTTTTTTTATTTCTTTTTGTTATTCATCTACGATCTTCCTTTAATCTTTTATACACATAAGAGACAATGTGACTAATGTTTGGGGGAGGGTTCTGGAGGACATTGATCATGTGCTCTGTGATTCTTAGGTTGCTTTTCATAGTAGATCATGTATATCATCTATGCCACAAAATTTCATAAAGATTTTGTTACTCAGTAGCAATTCTTAAAGTATAAAGATATCAATGCAACGCAATAGGTTATCAATCCAAATGGGTGACATGTTAGCAATTAGGATACATCAGATCTATCTAATTCAAGCCAAATAAATGAGATAATTATCTAACAACCTAAAACAAAGAATTAAAATGCAAATCATAAGAAACAGAGATTAACACTTAAACAAGACAGAAATCAAAATGTAAATAACAACAAACTGATTAAGCGAATGCAATAAGAGATCCAGGGGTTGTTGAGGAGTGAGTATAATGGATCAGATCTTCACTTAAATTTCTAGGTTGCTTAACAAACTCAAACAAAGGTAATCTCTTGATAGCAAATTCACAAGCTATTGAATTAAGTCTAATGACAAACAAACTCAACTAGATTATCATATGACCTAACTCTAATTAGTGAATTATAATCAAACAAGCACGAAGAAACAACTTGGTACAGTTAATTAACACCCTAAACAATCAATCTCTTGAATTAAGAATGAAAATCTCTGAAAATAGTTCATTCAGACATTTCATTAAACACTTGGTAGGTGCTGAAAGTCTAAACTCATATTCCAAATGGCCAAGATGCAATAAACATCAAGAACAGCAAATGAGAAGTGATCTGAGCTATTCTAACATCAAGCAACCAAAAAAAACTTAAGATCCACTCTAATCTGACTCATTTCCTCAAGAACCCTAATGGAGCTACTGAGAAATCATGAAAAAATGCATAAACCCAGAAAACAAAATAAACAACATAATCTTAAAGAGAAGAAAGAGATGAGCAAGATTTATTAAAGAAGGAACTGCATAAACTCGAGCTGTTCAAACAAGATCCAAAGATCCGAATTTGACTAGAAGAAAGTAAATAGAAAGTTCTAAACTTGAAATAGTGGATAAGGGTTTCTGATTACATAAGAAGGGTATTTATACCCTCAACAACCAAACCCTATATATTCAAATAAAGAAAGTCAACAAAACTATTCGTGAGCGTTTGACTCGGCCATGTGGCCCGAGTCGAGTGGCCGAGTTAGATAAAAATATGTGATATGGCTGCCAGCTCGACCGTGGTGGCAGAGCAGGTGGTGTTTTCTTGGTAATCCATTATTTTAGACTTGTATAGGTGGAGTTTGACCACACATCGTCGAGTTGGAGCTAGGACTTACAACCTCTTGATAACAAGATTTTACTTTTTCTTTCAAATCCTATTAAACTAATGTGTCGATGTTGTATAATAAGTGTCAATCCAACTAGGAGTGTAGTTATCACTCAGAATGCAGTAAACTATCCTAATTCAAGCCAATCAAAGTGTGGTTTTTCTAACACCTAGATCAAACATAAAATAAAAGTGAATAAATCCATCAGCAATAACAAAGAAATTAAAGCGAAGCAATAGACATAGTGTTAAGAGTGAATTTAGCAAAAGGTAAGAAAATAGGTTCCTGAGAAGTGAGTATCACGGATAAGTGTGACTCTTAACCCAACTAGGCGCTTGACAATACTCAATAAAGCTAATCTCTAGGGAGCGAGAACAATAATAGTGAATCCACTCTCGTGGCAAACAGACTCGAGTTGACTACTAACAGACCCTATCGCTATAGGCGTTTGATAATCTACCTGGCATGAATGATCAACCCGCTTAAAGCCAACTCACACCTCCGAAATTCGATCTCTTGAGCCGAGGGTGTAAGTCTCTGAAGTGGTTCAGTCAGACGCTCTATCAAACACCTATCAGATGCTAGAATGTCTCAGAACAAGCTCCAATAGATCAGACTGAAGCTAGTAATTAAAGTACCAAAACAGAAGAGATCCTAACAATTCTAACATCAAGCAACCTAGAAACCTAAGCTTCACGCTGACCCTAACTCATCCTCAAGAGCCCTAGATAACTACTCAAAACTCATGCAATCAACACTAAACACAAAATTTGTATTAGACAGCATATAAGATACACTCGAATGAAAATTGAGATAAGCGCTGAATGTGAAACTCAATTGCATAAAAATAAAATTCGAAATCAAAGGAATTTGTTCAGAGATTACAAAAGCTCAGTCTACTAGCACGAAAAAGAATAATAACTTCGATAAAAACTAGATAGCTCAAAAATTAAGAAAAACTAGAAGTACATAGAAGACTTAGTACAACTCTAAGTGGAATTCGGCCCAGTAAGAAAAAGTCTAATCTTAGTTAAAGCCAAGCTTGATCCAGACGCTGATCAGGTCCATGATAAAAAACCTTGCATCCCAAGATACAACACACTCGAACTGTAGTTCCAGCACAACATGTGTTTGTTCGAGTGTCAGCTTACAGTTCGAGTGCTTCACATGTCCTACACCACTCGACTCCACTTCGAGCCTGAGGGGACTCGATATATACTCGAGCTTCATCTGTTGTTTCCCAGATCCAATCATATTCCAAGTTCTGCTACTTTGCATCTCTTTGCAGCCACTAGTCCTAAACACTCCATTTTTGCGCCTTTAGTACCTAAAATTCCCTCGAATGAAATTTGCATGTTGATGAAAATGAATAAAGCTATTTGGACTCTTAAATGACAAGAATGTATTAGATATGTATTTAAAAATGGCTAAATAGGACCCTAAAATGTGCTAAAAACTATACATATCAACTCCCTTAAACTTAAATCTTGCTTGCCCTCAAGCAAATGTGTAACACTAGTCTGGAGAAGAGGTTGCAATGTCGGGAACTCAGAACCGGAAACAAGCTCAAACGAATGCGAAATTCAAGGTCCTAGTTGCGAGTTCTAATGGTGCAGTTCAAACAAGCCTTACTTAAAAACTTTAGCCATGACAATCACAGTTTAATTTAAGCTCAGACATAACCAAATAAAGAATTCAAATCAACCTATCCTCTTAACATTCATTAGTTCAGTAACCGTGGATCATGTCTAAACATCACTAGAGAGGTCGTTTGGCCAAGGGTCAGGTCGAGAGATTAAATTGATCTCTTTTTCTGTAACTGGTCAAGTAATGTGCACAACGGATCACTCATAAATGGACTGAACTTTAGCATAATGCTTAAGGTGAGAACCAATAGACGCATACAAATCCAAGATCTTATCTACCCACTGCACCCAAAATGAGTCTCATCCTAGCCGAATCTACCTCAGAAAACGATCTTATGTTACCCGCTCAATTGGTCATTTTTTTATCTTCCCATATAGGATCATCAACTTTAGCTTTTCATTTTTAGTCTAAGGTGGTGGGCTTCCGAACTCTTCTTCTAGTGGTTTTGGGTTTCTCAATACACTTTATGGTTCAATTCTGTTATTAACTTATCTAGACATTTTAACTCTTCTTCTTCTTACTGCACTAAGAACCTTTCACAATAGCATTCCCAAGACTTCCACGAGATTATTATGTACTTACTTTATTCTGCCCTTTTTCTTCCTTGACTACTCCACTTGGCTCTTTTTATTCCACATCATTTTGTATCCTTTTCTGCTTAAACTCGAGTGATTCCCATTCCAAACCTAAGCTAACCACCTAGCCCTAGTCTGCTCCAAAAAGCATGGACAGAAACTACATAAGACCATGGCTTTGTCGGCTCTCGCCTAACACCTTATACCAAGTTCAGACCAAAAATAGACCTCACATTCACGCACAAGAAATACATGGTTTGAAAGAAGCCAAGATTTGGTAAGATGGGGATTCTACTTGGATAGCAAGGTAGCAGCGTAAAGGGGAAAGATAATCCAAGTACTTTGTTCTATCCACAAGCTCTAGATTGATGCAAAGACATAATACTTAGCGTTTAGTTTAATGGTTATCACTTAGTGAGGACATGCGTCAAATCAAAACATGTTCAATCATGGCGTGAGACTTATACTAAACCTTCCTAGCATGGTTCAGTCTTAACTTTCAGACAAGCATGAAATGCAACAAAGAACTTAGAAACTAGGGCCTTGAATCTAGCAAGTCAATCAGCAAGTTTGATTGGTTATAATCCTCATAATTCCCTATGCATCTAGACTCGATCCTATATGAAATGCATGACACGCTAAAAAAATTTTGTGTTTTTTTTTCTATGTCTTACATGTATGCATGATCAAAACTTATATGAATGCATGAAAACAGAAAATAAGAACAAAGAAAACATGATCAAATGTTGCCTAGAGTCCTCCCCCAAACTTAAATCACACAGTCTCTTGTGTAGATAAAAGAGTGAAAAAGGGCCATTGACCATAAAACACAGAAAAAATGCAACGATATATACAAGAGGAGTTTAGGGTACTAACCTTAGCGAAAAATGGACCATCCAGTAGGATCCATGTCCATGTTGTCATTGTTATGAGTCTGAGGCTCGGTGTTGGTGTTGTAAGGGAACGATGCTGAGCCCAAGGAATCTAAGAAGTTGTACCCCTGTGGCAGCGTAAAATGTTCTGAGCACGAACCAAACTGATCAATAACACCAGACTCAGGTGGCTGTGTGTATGGCAGAGATGTTGAACAAAACACATTGTAACCGTTGTGCCTTGCTTGCGGTGTGAGGTGTTCTAAGCTCGAGCCTTGACTGTCTATCAAAGGAAGACCTGTCTAGAGCGTGAGCTGCTGAGGCTGCACATCCTGATGTGGTTGTGGCTCAAGACTCTGAGTGCGCTCTCTACTTGAGCGACTAGTGGATCACTGTCTGCATTGTCTAGGCGGTTCTTGACTATTCTCCAGATTAAGCTTTGGTGTCCTCTTACTCTGCTGTTGAAGCTCCTGAGTAGAGTTAAGATTGAAGGCAAGAATTTATAGCACTGAGTCCCTTGCTTGAATCTGAGACGGTGTTCTGTGCTCATACCAAGATGCTCTGTGTGGCTGCATCGGAGGTCAATGTTCTGCGGGTTATCGCGGTATGGAGACCGAGTGTTTAGGTGGTGGAGGTGTTGGTTCTCTTATCTCTCGAGTCAGAGTCTCCTGCCTTCTTCTAGAGCTTTGTCCGAGCGAGATGTTGCTTAGCTTGTCCATCACACTCTTCAACTTGTTAGTCTGCCATCTGCTCAGCTTTGATAGAAGACTAATGCGTTTATGTGCTTCTTGCAACCCCTTCGGCATCCTCGGGTCCTCATAATCCTATAAATAATAGCACTCCGGCTCACCAAGACCCTGCCCTGGAGCTTCCAGAATTTGCTCTCTCTGACTAGCTTGAGCTTGACTCTGTGTTAGGCAATGCAGGTGGTATGAAAGCTATATTGCACTCAACTGCTAAGATTCCGAGCTTGTGCCTGGCATTGTAAATTGGTACAACCACTGTCCTTTCGTTTGACCCTTTTTCAGGATCTTGTGGTTGACGAGGTATGGCAGATCAATGTATGCCAAAGGAATGGATTCCCTTGATCGGATTGTGACATTGATGGCTTCCATTATCCTCGTGATTATACCTCCAATGCTGATAGAAGCTTTGTGCTTAGATTGCAACAGTCTCGCCCATCCCTTATAACTCATCAACTGCTTCATCAGAGTTTTGGTGAAGCCGTTCTTGTTTCGATTTCCTAAATAGTACATCAAATGGTCATTGTGATTTAGGGTGGACAGAAGCGCTTCATCTATCATTTCAAGCTCCGGATGTCTGACGTTTCCGCACTCATGTCTTGCAAAACATGATTTTCCAAGTACCTTATGAAAATACCGAATCGAATGGTTTTGAATTTTCATACTCTTACTTTTGGAAGAATTGTATTCTTCAGGTGTGGCTATGAGTTGCCACACATTGTTGAGCTCTTGACTATCAAAATCGGTGTCATATCCGTCAGGTGGTGGGAGGTAAAAAAGTTATTCAAACTGCAACGCTGATAGTGAATAGCTCCTACCGTTAACCACGAATGTCAACGCATTAAATCTATATATTGCACATAATTTGTCTTCGTATTCAAGGTACTCCTGCAGGTTTACAGAGGCTGGAAACTGAATAGTTTCTGCAGCGTAAGTTTCTCAGGCATGCGAGATAAACTGCGTGAGTCCAACATTACACAGCATTTGATCAACATTTGTCGCGATGCTTAACTGCATCATGGTTTCTCTATGAAGGTATCTTGCTACCTCCACATTCACTAGTTTGAAGTCCTTAATCGCCTGTTTGAAAGGAATGTTCTGCGGGAGATTCTCGTTGGTCCAATCATCAAAACCGCTATCATGTCCATTTGAGTCACTCTAGACCTCCTCCACCGTCGCAACTGGTTCTAGTTCTATCATAATCTCCTTTCCACTACGTCTTTTTCTACGAATTAATTGAGGTGACTCAGAACCTGATTCATTGTCAATATAAATTGGAGTCTCTGCAACCAAGCGTGTTGATCGTCTCCTCGAAGAGCTTTCTCCAGACCTCCTCATAATTATTTTTACGTAAAAGTTGAGCAACAAATTCTATTCCACTAGCTTCTTTACACAGAACCGACTTCACACCACACTCGTGCTTGGGCAAATATCGTTGACGTGGTAATTGAGAAGAGCTCGAATGCAGTTTGAGTGCACGTGACGACGGCGCATGGGGAACATGACGGCAGCGCATGGGGCGCGTGATGGTGGTGCATGGAGTGCATGACGGCGAAGTGTGGGGTGCGTGATGGCGGCAAGTGGGGTGCGTGATAGAACTTGAACTATGCTCGGACATAGGGGGACCGTTGCGTTAACCTCAAAACACACCCGATCCTTGCTCAAATATATGAAGGCAGCTTGTGAGCTTGAGGTGTGGCGGCGCGCGAGGGCACGTGTTGTAAAGATCGAGAAGCGGCGGTGCGTGTGAGGTGTGTGATTTTTCAACTTAAGCTCGAATGCTGTTCGAGCTTACAGAGGTGGCGCGTTGAGTTGGCGTGTGTTTGAGACGGAGCTCAAATGTTGTTCGAGTACGAGATAATGGCAGCACGTTGCAGGTTGAAGCTCGAACACGGCGATGTGTGGCTTAGATGAACAGAGGCACGATCTTGGCTTGGTTTTGAACAAAGCACTCGAATTCAACTTGGTGTTGATGGACAACACGATTTTGAGTATTTGCAAGAAAGAAACTCACACCAATGAGACTCGAAAGAAAGAAAAAGGAGCTCGAGTTTAAGAATTTTTTTCTGGTCCTCCACAAGAGAGATGAAGACAAGTTAAGTAGCAAGATGAAAGAGGAGAGATGGTGCTTGTGGAGCGTGATGGAGCAGCAGATTGTGTTGGAAAAGAGGAGACCATTTGTGTGGTGTGCAGGTAAGATTCTTTGATTATTACTCGGTTGGGCCCTCCACTATTGGTCCCACACTCGATTATAACTCGAGTCTCCTCTTCTCTTCCTTTTTTTTTGGTTCCTGTATCAAAGAAAAAATAATCATACTGATAGAGCACAAATAAGATTCAAAAGACAGACAATCATAATTAACTATTCACAAGGATATCATGAGATTGCCTCCCAATTGCGCTTGTTTAAAGTCACTAAACTTGACTTTCACTCCCTTCAGATGTGGGTTGGTTCATCGAGAGAAAGGAAGGTTCTCTCAGGAATGGTCTTGTCAGTTTGGTATAGCTTAAACCGCTGCCTATTTACAGTGAAATCACTGCCATCTTTGTTGATCAGGATGACAGCTCCGTCAGGTAAAATTTCCTTGACTCGGAATGGACCGGACCATCTCGACTTCAATTTTCTAGGGAATAGTTTAACTCTGGATTTGAACAGCAGCACTTGATCACCAGATGTGATCTGCTTGAGTGCAATCTTCTTGTCATGGAACGCTTTTGTCCGCTCCTTGTACACTTTTGAGCTCTCATAGGCATCAAATATGTCCTTCTCTAACTTGTGTAGATTTAGAAGCCTTTTCTCTTGAGCAGTCTTGAGATAAAAATTGATGATCCGCGTAGCCCACAGTGCCTTGTACTCTAGCTCAACTGGCAGATGACATGATTTTCCATACAGCACCTAGGATGGAGTTCTTCCAATTGGAGTCTTGAAAGCTGTTCAATATGCCCACAGCGCGTCATCTAACTTTAGTGCCCAATCTCGTTTTGACCCTCCAACACTTGAGCTAGGATAGCTTTGATCTGCTTGTTTGACACTTCCACTTCGCCACTGGTTTGTGGGTGATAAGGCGTTTCTACTTTATGCCTAACTCCATTCTACTTCAGCAGATTTTCAAACACCTTATTGATGAAGTATGAGCCTCCATCGCTGATCACAACTCAAGGCACTCCAAACCGAGAGAAAATGATGCTCTTGAATAGCTTGATAACGACTTTAGCATCATTTGTTGGACTTGCTACAGATTCCACCCATTTTGAGTCGTAGTCTACTACAACTAGAATATAGCGATTCCCATGAGACGGTGGGTTGAACAGGTCCATGAAATCAATTCCCCAACAGTCAAATACTTCAACTTCCAGAATCGGGTTCTGTGGTATTTCATTTCTCCTGCAGATATTACCCATTCTCTTACACGGATCACACTTTGAGATGAAATCCTGAGTATCCTTGAACACAATATTTGTTTCTATTGCATTCTATGTCATCGTATCACATTCTGTTCTTTCTGAATACTTGAAGATTTAATATTAAATAGATATTAGTTATATACTTCTTTATATTATATATATACTTAACTTATAGAGGTAAAGACAAGATACACCAGGTCCAAATAACGCGTACTTTCATTAGAGTATTTCTGAACAAGTTCCTGGATAACAAGCCGAAAGGTTTTTTTAGGCCACCATAATCCTGATTGAAAAATCTTTTGAAAAGTCTTGAACGTGGCAAAATATACACTGTAGAATGACCCATAGCAATGTTCGAGAACGCCATGAACTTCTTCCTCTGCTATGCACCTTCTGAATAAACCATCTGCTCCTTTCTTGTATAAGTATGGCTCATTCTAGAAGTAGTGATTGACATCCTTGAAAAACTTCTTCCTTTGATACGCATCTAAACACTTAGGCACCTCACCTACAACCAAGTAGTTGACAAAATCTGCATACCAACGTAGATTGGATCCAGCGAACCTCTTGCCAGTCTCAAAACAATGTTCTTCTGCTCCTAGAGTCATGAGCTGCTCTTCTGGCATTGAGTCATCAATAGGGATCGAGTCTTCAACCAACATAATGATAGGTGATCTGCCACTGCATTCTCTACTCTGGGTTTGCCCACTATCTCCATGTCAAACTCTTGCAACAGCAATATTCATCTCAGTAATCTCGGCTTAGCGTCCTTTTTCCTCATCAAAAAATACTTCAGCGCTGCGTGGTCTGTATGGACAACCACCTTAGACCCCATCAGATATGATCTGAATTTCTCAAATGCAAACACCACAGCAAGAAGCTCCTTCTATGTGGTTGCGTATTTGATATGGGCGTTGTCAAGAGTCCTACTGGCATAGTATATCACATTCAACCTCTTATCCTTTTTCTGCCCTAGGACTGCTCCAACAACAAAGTTACTTGCATCACACATGATCTCGAATGGAATAGTCCAGTCTGGGGCTTGGACTATTGGAGCAGAGATCAATGCTTTTTTGATCTTCAGGAATGCTTCGAGACACTCAGGATTGAAATTGAAATCTACCTCTTTGCACAGTAAGCTGGTCAGGGGCCTTGCAATTTTGGAGAAGTCCTTGATGAACCTTCTGTAAACCCTAGCGTGACCCAGAAAGCTTCGAATATCCTTCACTGTCTTAGGGGGCTGCAGCTGAGTCATGACTACAATCTTTGCCTTATCAACTTTGATACCCTTCTTAGACACCCTGTACCCCAAAACAATTCCTTCTTGAACCATGAAGTGGCACTTTTCCCAGTTGAGCACAAGGTTGGTCTCCACGCACCTGCTAAGCACCCTGCACAAGTTTGACAAACAGGAGGAGTAGGAAGAACCATAGACAAAGAAATCGTCCATGAATACCTCAACTACATCCTCGGTCAAATCTGAGAAAATATAAGTCATGCAGCGTTGAAAAGTAGCAGGAGCATTGCACAACCCAAATGGCATGCGCTTGTAAGCAAAAGTGCCATAAGGGCAGGTAGAAGTAGTATTTTCCTGATCATCCGGGTGTATTGGGATCTGAAAAAACCTGCTATACCCGTCAAGGAAGAAATAATATTTTTTACCAGACAACCGTTCAACCATCTGATCAATAAATGGCAAAGGGAAATGATCTTTCCTAGTAGAGAAGTTCAACCTCTTATAGTCAATGCACATCCTATGCCCCTTTATGGTTCTAGTTGGGATCAGTTCGTTCTTTTTATTTTTAACCACAGTGATACCCCCTTTCTTAGGTACACAATGCACAGGTGAACCCACTTACTATCAGAAATTGGATAGATAACATCAGCGTCTAATAACTTAAGTATCTCTTTTTCACAACTTCTTTAAGGTTCGGGTTCAATCTCCTATGGGGCTCTACACTAGAATGAGGCTCATCTTCTAAGTGTATCTTATGCATGCAAAAACTTGGAGATATTCCTCTAATGTCCTTAAGTGTGTACCCTATGGCTTTTCTAGAGCGCCTAAGCTCAGTCAACAGCATGTTTAACTCCTCATCACTCAAAGCATCATTGACAATCATAGGGTAAGTAGAATTAGAGCCCAGAAAAGCGTACTTTAGCCCTATAGAAAGTGGTTTTAGTTCCACTTTGGGTGCTTGGAGCTCAGACCAGTCATCAGCGACTGCACGCATAGTGCATTCGAGTGCTTGCAGTTTGATTCTAGGGGCTGAATCTGGTACTGATACGCTTGAGTATAGACTCACTATTTTATCCTCAGGACGTGTTTCATCCAACTCCTCAATCACCACTGAACTTCTGACTAGCTTGTGAGAGTCCAGTAGCTTCCCATAATACTCAGCTTCCACACTCAAATACCCCTCAACGACTTGTTTTGTCAGAACAACTTGCAGTTGATCCTCTGCTGCCCATTCCTCTAATACCTCATCAGCAAGAGCATCTATTTCTTGTATCAAGAACACTTGACCCTCGATCGTTGGCTTCTTAATTGCGTCGTTAATGTTAAACTTCATTCTAAGATCCGGACCAAGATTCAGCTCGATCACCCCATTTCTCATAATGCGCCTACAGTGGCCAAGAAAGGTCTTCCAAATAATAGATGATCTTTAGGTTCTTCGTCTATTTCCAAGACAATGAAGTCTGTAGGTATCTCAACTCCTCCCACCTTCACAGGAAGGTCTTCTAGTATGCCGTGAGGGATTCTCATGGCTCTATCCGCTAGAATCAATGAGATTCTATAGGACTTGAAATCAGCAAACCCTAACCTCTGAGCTACTGAGAGTGGCATTAGACTTATCGAGGCACCAAGATCACAGAGAAATTCGTTGAACGAGAAGGGTCCTAGCGAGCATGGTATTGTGAAGGTTCTAGGATCACCAACCTTTTTGGGTACAACCTTCCTCTGGATTACAGTGCTAATCTCATGTGTCAAGATGATCATTCCTTCAACTTCTTGAATCCTCTCCTTTACCACTTCTTTCAGAAATTTATGGTATGGAGACATCAGTATAAAGGCGTCTAGGATAGGAATCGTCATCTTAGTGTCTTGCATGTACTTGTCAAAAAGGGCTTTGTATTTCTCAGTGAGATCTTTTTTGAACCTTTGGGGAAATGGTAGCTGGGGTTGTTAGGGTGGCGGAACAAAGGGTTTGCTCTTCTGTTGAGCTGCTGCATGTGGTTGAGTATCTGAAACACTAGGTTTTGGTTCAACTTGATCTGATGTATCTCACTTAGCTTCACGTGTTGGATCTTCAGCAGACTTTGGCTTAGGAACAGCTCCAACTCGAGTTTTCTGTTCGAGTGGCATGTCTGCAGTGGAATTTTTCGTCTGACTAGGTTTGAGAGAATCCTCCCCCTCCTGAACCTTACTGTCCTCAGTATCCTTGGAATTCTCTGCTCGAGTTAGCAGCTCACGTCCACTTCTCAGAGTGATAGCGTTGGTGTGATACTCTTTCGGATTTGGAACTGTTTTCCCTGGAATTTGCCCAATCGTCTTCACAGAAGAAGATGATGCTTGCTGACTCTCCTCATACTTAAGTTTGTGTTCAATGTCTCAAAATTTCAGTTGAGATCCTTATAAGTCATCAATCTTGGAATGCACCTCGGTAAACTTTTGCGTGATTTCAGTAGCTGATGCTTTCTGCCTTTTAAGTATCTCATGGAGCAACGTCAGAACCTTTTGTGGTTGTGTTGTAGTTGTAGTTGTAGGAGCTTCCGCTTCATACCCAGGAGGCACTATCGGAGCTGGCTAGAAACTCTGGTGATATGGCTGTTTAGGGACAAAAGGTTTGGAGTGAACATCCTGGGGTTTGGGTGGGTAGACCTAGTCTTGGGGATTTGCTACGTTGTTACTCCTATATGAGAGGTTTGGGTGTTGCTTGTAGTTGTTGTACTGCTTGTAACCACCACTTTGATTCTGCAGATAACTAATCTCCGCAGCCTGATCATCCTCCTCCTCTAAAAGATGTTCATCACTAGTCATAAAGTGAACATGTTTCTGTTGTACCAGCAGCAGCTTGTCAATTTTCTCGTTCAGGGTCTTGAGCTCCTTCCTACTGACTGTATCTGGATCCACTGTACCACAGACGGTCCTATCATAATCCTCATTATACTGCCCATCTGCATGTGCCATATTCTCCACTAACTCCCAACCTTCATCCACATCCTTGTTTAGGAAATTTTCGTTGCTGGTAGTATCCAGGTGCCTTCAAATGTTAGGATGAACACCTCTGTAAAGGTTGCTAAGCAATGTTTCTAGAGCGTAACCATGATGGGGGCACTTGGATTAATAAGTCTTGTAGCGCTCCCATGCTTCAGCAAAAGTTTCATGGTTTTGTTGTGTAAAGCTCGAGATAGCACTCCTTAGCTTTGCTGTGCGAGAGTTCGAGAAGAACTTGCTCAGAAAAGCAGTCTTGCAGTCAGTCGAGGAAGTAATAGATCCTTGTGGTAAATGCTTCTCCCAAATGTGGGCTTTGTCTCGAGAGAATGGAAACAGCCTAAGTTTAAATGCATCATCACTGACTCCATTGAGCCTTTTTAGGTCCACAAATGCGCTCGAACTCATCCAAGTGATCAAGAGGGTCTTTAGAGGGTAATCCATGAAATTTTGTATTCTGGATCATGGGGATAAGACTGCTCTTGATCTCGAAGTTGTTGTTTGGAATAGTTGGAGGCATGATTCCATGTCTATTGGTATGAGTGCTTGGTGCATCTCCAGCTCTGATTATTCGAGACCTCCTCTGTCGAGGTCCATCCACAGGAGGTGAGTCGGTGTTCTCAGGGAGAATTTGGTTTGTGTGCGAGATTTCTAAGGGATCCATTTCAGCTGGATCTTTTGGTGCACTTTCGAGTTGGTTTTTCTTTGCTCTCAACTCGCGTGGAAGTTGGTCAATAGTGTCAAGAGGTTGGAGTAGGTTAAGACTCCCTTGTGAACGTGTCTACATACATTACGTGAACTCAACTCAAACAGTAGGTTGTAGCGGACTCACTGAATGTTGAAATCACCTGAAACAGAACACAAAAGACAGTATCACAGGTGAGTAAGTAACAAGAAACAAAAAGAACTCTAGCTTAGAAAGTTAACAATCCTAAATGTAACTAGCAGAAACCCATTTCGCAACGGTGCTAATTTGATTCTGTCTTTCAAATCCTATTACACTAATATATTGATGTTGTATAATAGGTGTCAATCCAACTGGGAATGTACACTACAAGAAAACACGAGTTTTGAGACTGAAAAGTGTGACTAAAATATTAGTCACAAAACTTGATACTGTAGTGGTACTAAAGGACGACTAAATTGAGACTGCAAAAAATCAGTCTCACATTAGTCTCAAAATTGTTACTGCACAGATTAGTCGCACATTAGTAACACATGTGCGACTAACGTAAGACTAATTTGCAACTACAAAGAAATAAAGCAAATTAGTCGCACATTTGGGACTGATGTGTGACTTTTTGATGAGTCTCAAAATTCAATCTCAAACCAGTCACAAAAGGTTAGGTACACACATTTTCCATACTCTCTACCTAATGTAACGGAAATTTGTGTGACTGAATAATTAGTCACACATTCTAGTCTCAATTCAGTGAGAAATTAATTCTATATATACCCTAGCCATTTCATTTGTAAAAAATCACAACAAAAAAACAAAAAAAAATACCTTAGGCACGAAAAAAAAATTAGGAAAAAGAAAGTTTTTAGAGAGAGAAAAAATAATTTTTGAGAGAGAGAAAAAACTTGGGGAAAAATGAGAGGTAATTTTAACTATTCAAATTTTCGGGAGTGGATGTATAGAAGAATTGATGAAGAAACGAGTAACATCTTGTTGGAATTCGCTGCCGGAGTGGACGAGTTCATGAATTTTGCGGGTAATCAGGC
>OVBA01006455.1:0-16947 GCA_900406435.1 Lepidium aucheri
AGTGTTATGAGGAGTGGAGGAAGCAGAGGGAATGTCCAGAAAGTAGAGATTCTTTATTGGTCTACCCATCCCAATCGTTAATCCCCGAGTACGATCCTGAAGAAGACATGATTCTTCATCAAAGACAACTCTACACTTTAAAGAATGAGTGAAACAGAAAACACTGAGGAGATTAAAACGGAATTGAGGGATGAACAAGACATCAGTTAAAACTAAGTTGCTACCCAGATTGATAGTTCCTATACCAACAATGCTCACAAGGGTACCATTAGGCAAGGTAACAGTGGTGTTTTGAAGAGGAGATAAAGAAGAAAAAGAAGATCTATCATGAGAGATATGATTAGAAGTCCCTGTATCTATCACCCAAGCATTAATAGCAGGAACGTTGCTACTAACGGAACAGACGTATGGTCTATCAACACTGGTAAAAGAAAAAAGGATAGAGGGGAAAATAGTACCAGGTGTTGGACCAGAGGTAGATGAAGAAGGTTGAGAAGTTACTGAAACAGAATGGACTGCAGGTGTGATAGTGGTGCTAGGGACTTGGAGTTTGCTGTTGAGAAAAGAGACTAACTGTTGCATCTGCTCAGTGGAAAGATTCAATTCATTGGGAACTGCAGAGATAGAAGTATCCGCAGAAATCAGCTCTGTAGAGTCAGACTCAGCAACCACATTGGCAGAAAAATCAGATGAACCTTTGTTGTTCTTCTTGTTATGAGAATATCCAACGGGATAGCCATGTTTCTTGTAGCATTTCTCAACAATATGACCAAGACCACCACAGAAAGAACAGAGAGGTCGATCCTTTTTCTGAGTTTGATTCTGACCAGAGGATTGTTGAGAGACTTGAAATGCAACCGTATCAGGTTCATGAGTGGGAAGAAGACGAACAGAGCGATTACTGTCATCTTGATCAAGAAGATTATGAACTTCTGACAGTGTAGGCAACTGCTTCATCATTAAAATTTGACTTCTGATAGTGTCATAACGTTCATGAAGTCCCATCAGAAAATCAATAACTTTGTTAGTCTCTCTTTCAAGGAACAATTCTTCGAGGCTTCGTGGAGCAATCTGCAAATTTGACAGCTCTTGCCACAGAGATTTACTCTTAGTGTGATAAGTAGACAGATCCATGTTACCTTGGCGTAGAGATTGAATTTGTTGACGAAGAATGTAAAGTCGTGGCAAATTGGATTTGTGATAACGAGTATGAAGATCACTCCAAATTTCAGTAGCAGTAGAGAAATAGAGAATACTGGTGTAGATATGCTTGGAGACACTGTTAAGTAGCCAAGACTTAACCATGCTATTGCATCGTTTCCAGATATCGTAATATGGATCATTGTCAGTAGGACGAATCAGAGTTCCATCAACAAATTTGAACTTATTTTTAGCTTCAAGGCTTGTACTCATAGCAACAATCCAAGTTCCATAGTTACTACCATCTAACAATTCAGGTACTAGGTTCAAACCGGGATGATCTGAGCTATGTAGATGAAATGGACTATGAATATTGTCTGGAGAATGCGATACCTCGAAGGACGGAAGAGACGGTGAAGGAAATCGACCTCCTGTGGAAGAAATGAAACCGCAATGTGATACAGAATCAGCTAGATCATCACGATTCGGTTTCGAAGGAAGATGCGAAGCTTCTAGAGATTCGAGAGTGGAAGTGTTGCGGCGAGCTGCACCTTTTCTTTTCACCATTGAAATCGAGCAAAAGGAGCTGCAATTGAACGGAAAAACAGAAGATGGATGCAAATGCGAGCCACAATCAACGGAAAAAGAAGATCGGAAAGAAACTCCGGCGAAAAACCGGTGAGATTTTGTGCGTAGAAAAGGTCGTTATGGAGAGAAAGAGATAGTTCGCTCTGATACCATATTAGTTAAACTGATCTCATTCTCATTTATTCAACTAATCTGTACAATTGGAGTTTATATACATAACCATTAGACCTTAACCGGTACAAAATAAGCTAATCAACTATATACAAGTTAATATCACGAAATCAACTAAATGTCAAGGAAATCAATTTAGCAACATCTCAAAATCTCAAAACAATACACGAAATCAAGAATCCAAACACCAAAAGAGAAGCCATATGAGAGAAATCATGGAAAAGAAACAAAAGAGAGGATCTACCTTCACCCAGTCACCGCAGGAGAAGCCGCGTCACCGCCGTATGAGAGAACCCGAGTCGCCACCGTTTGAGAGAACATGTGTCGACACCATCAAGAGAGAGAGGAAGTCACGGTGAATTTGTTTTCGTAAAACCTTATAAAATAGGAAGAAAGACAATTGTCTTAATTGTTTTCCTAAATTAACTACAAAATTATTTATTTTTTTAATTTTATTAAGTTTTTTTTTTGAATAGCATTATAGTTATAAAACAAAAAAAAGTCTTTATGTCTTTTTACTCATCAGTTTTAACATTCACATTATATAGTATTATTTGAGTAACTATGCTATATATAAATATTATTTTAGTAATTATTTCTCTTTCTCCCTATATATATATATATATATATATATATATATATTCTCTTGTTATTTTAACTGCATCTCATTGTTTGCCAAGGTAATCTCTTCGACTTCCCATTTTTCTTTTCTTTTAGGTTATTTATTTTATCGTTCTTTTATTCCTTCTTTCTCTTATTCATCCTCTTTTACTTTTTTCTTATTTTCTTTGATTATGGCTCCGCATATTTCTTTCCGAAACCCTTCTTCTCATTCTTACTCTTCTACAACTAATTGAATATCTTGTAGCGTTTCTGATCATCCTTACTTGAGCGAAGAAGATCAAATCAGTTCAGATTGTCCCATCAAATTTATGGAAAGATTGACTTAGAGTTTTCCTCCGATGCTGCTCTTGATTACACAATAATTTCTTCTTCATTCTTTGACGATTTCCACCTTTCGCTTCCACTTCTTGCTCAATTGGTCAAATAGTTCCAAGTTTCATGTGTTCAATGATTGCTGCTCTTGTTTTATTTCTTGAACTTGGTGAAGATCTGTCTCCATGCACTTTTCTTCACCAATTTTGTGTTCGTCGATGGAGAAACCGTCTAGTCTTTTGTGCTTTTGCTCGCCCAGGTGTTAAGTCTGCCGAAGGTTTACCGGTTCATCAAAATGGCTGGTTAGAGAAAGCTTTTTGCTTTAACTTGTGTCATGCATCTATTGGTGATTTCCCTCCAAAGCGAGTTTTTAATTCAAATAACCATACTTGTGGTTTGATCCCTTGGGTTCTCACTTACCTTTGATTTTTGTCCTTCCACTTCTAATATTGTCTGTTTTTTGTTATTGCTGTCTTTCATGCTCGGACTCTTGAACCTAAAAAGTTTGTCATTGTAGTTTGCAAGCTCCAGCGTGCTAACAACCATTGAGATTCATTTCCCCTAGAAATAATTCCACAAGTCTTTTTTCCTTCAACCTTGCTACTAACTTATCCAATTTTTGGTTCACTCCCTTCTCCTCGTTTCGGGCGTGGTGACTCCTCAATACGTGTTGGTTTGTTTGGAATGAGATTCTACTCGTTCTTGTTTCTATTTTTTAATAGAAACAATTTTGTAGGTCTATCCTTGTGTTCCAGCTTGGGAATGCTTAACCACTCTAGTACATCTGAAAGGGGGAAATAACTCAGATGCTCTTAGTTGAGAGCCAAGTGACTAAGGTGCTCTCTTAGTGACTCCAATACTCCTCTACTCCCTTTCAACAAAAATTTTCATCTTTTGTCCTTTGAATTAAATAAATGAAAAATAAAAAGGAAAAAATTGGTCTAACCAAATCTCGGTTGGTGATAAATTAAATGTACCAATTTATTAAACTCAGAATCTAACCAACCAATTTAATCCATCGGAAACTCAGTTGGTGATGAATTAACGTGGGTACGAAAAGGAAACAAAGTTCTTCCAAAAGGCCATAATTTTGCTTGTTTCCCGATGACGATTGAGCTTGCAGCTTTCTTCTTCACAGCGACGATCTTGTTGTAGCTTTCTTCTTCAGGGCGAAGATCTTGAGCTGTAGCCTCCTTCTTCACAGTGTGGCCCCATTTGGTTGTGTGAGGTCCAATATGTGGTGAAGATTAAACTGATTGAAAGGGGAATTTATCCAAAACATGATAGAAGAGTGTGAGGTATAGTAATGTTCCCATTATTCATTTGATTTTGGTGATGATTTGTATACATTTACTTATTATTTATGTAGTTTTGATTTCAATATTCAATGTACAAATGTACAACTAGTAAAATAGTCAAAGTATTATAACGGGCTTGACATTTTATTTCCAGCTTGCAGACAAAATGATTAAAACATCGATTCATATGGATATTGGTGGGTTTTTTTGTTGAAACCAATGATGGGTATCGATGTGATTCTAAGTGTGCCAAGTATTTTGCTATAATGATCAAGATAACGCCAATCAAAGATATAACATACTCGGTATTACAAAGGTGACGACAAGGTCTATATTATGATGCAAAGATAAAGATGAGTTACATCCCATTGGTAGTTGAAGCAAATAAACAAACATATATTATGGACGATAAGGATGCTGAGAGTTATTTATGTAGCATGAATGTGGGTCATTTGAGAAGTTTTTTGCATGTGGAAGTGGAGAAAAATTTAACAGAGGGAGAAAAAGAAGATGGTGATATGGTTTCAAATGTTGGAGATTACAATGCCATTACTATATACGAGGAAGAGAAAGACGTAAATGATGTTGTGTTGCAGATTGTCGGAGATGATGAGAATCAAGATCAAATATTTGAAGTGAATGGCGACGTGGTAGGTGATGGATATGGATATGGACATGGTATGGAAATGCCATGTGATAGAGAAGAAGACAAAGAAGATGGTACTTAGTTTGTAGAAGATTGAGATGATGGTATGGGGTTGGAATTAGGCCAAGAATTCGGGTGCAAATGGCAAGTGAAAGATTTGGTGTTTATAGCATCACTTAAAAGATGTTATGACTACAACGTATCAAACTCGGATACTTGGTGATACGTTTTAAGATGTAGGCAACGCCAACAGGGTTATAAGTGGCACTTACGGGTAGCACGACCAAAAGGAAGCGATGGTAGTTAGTCGGTTAAAGTATATCATAAGATGTATTCTTGCTCTCGAGTGGCTGTAAGCACATCAAATGTTAAAAGGAGAGGATCCTCAGATATGATTGATGAGGTTTTGAAAAGTGATTATCTTGGTCAATTAGATACTCCATCTGCTAGATCCCTAATAGGTGTTGTGCAAGGAAAGGTCAGAGTGAAAGTGTGTTACAAAACCGCGTTGAGAGGAAAATAAAAAGCTGCATGTGCTATGCGTGGAAGTCCGGAGGAAAGTTATAAAGGTTTCCTTCATATTTGTATGTATTGCAGAATACGAATATTGGTACGGTGACAGAATTACAATTGGACGAGGAAAACCAGTTTAAGTATTTATTTATTGTGTTGGGAGCTTGTATCGAGGGGTTTACGAGAATACGGAAAGTGCTTTGTGTGAATGCAAATTTTCTTAAGAATGGCGGTGTTCTTATATTTGTCACTGCTTAGGATCCTAACCATCATCATTACTCGATTGCATTTTCCGTAACTGGTTCTTCAGTATGTTGAAAACTATTCTGGAAGATGATTCAAAATTGGTGTTTATCACTGACAAAAATCCTAGCCTCATCAAGAAAATTGCTGAAGTCTACCCGAGAGCACATCATTGGTACTGTATATTTCACTTATCTCAAAATGTGAGAGACTTCTAATATCCACAAAGACAGTATTGTGAAGAGATTCAGGGAGTTCACTCAGATTTATACAGAGGCTGAATTGGAATAGGAATATGCAGAATTTAGGAGCAAATATCCTACTATAGCTATGTATTTGGATGCTACTGCAAACGTGGACCAATAGGCTCGATGTTACTGTCCTAGGACAGGTACAATATCAGTACAACAAATAGTGTTGAGTCATTGAATATTGTTTTCAAGGAGGAAAGAAAGTACTCATTGCTAGTGATGATTGATGTGACTATTAAGAAAATAGGAGAGTGGTTTAACACACATCGTAATGATAGTGCTGTAGGAAATATGTCTAGGAGATTGGTTCCACTTGTGGAGAATATATTGCATAGTAGGTGTGAAAAGGCAAAGCTTTTGGCTGTTACGGAGCTCAACGTATTCAGGGGTGAGTATACTGTTGTTGGACATGATGGGATATCTTATTTGGTTAATTTGGAGAACAAAACTTGTGCTTGCTTGCGTTTTGACAAGGACAAGTACCTTTGTGTGTATGCAATATTGCTCTTGGCATGTACATGTTGAATCCGTTGAGGAGAGAGGATAAACATCTATATCAATTGTGCTCCAAATATTATCTAATGGAGCAATGGACGTTGGTGTATCTTGTCCCAGATATATCTCAATGGGTCAGGATCCCAACTGATATTGTAGCAAAAGAGATCTTACTTCCATTATGCACGAAAAAGAAAGGTCGACATCAAGAAAACCGATTTCCATCGATTGGTGAGAGACATCAAAGAATGAGAAATATGATTGTGCATGGCTTAGACTTGGAGGCATGTTTTAATAGTGGTAATCAAGAGGTATGATGTGTTGTGTTTTGAAATTCTGTTTTGAATTTTCTCGGTTGTGTTTTGAAGTTGTGCTCCTCTGTGTTTTGAATTGGGATTCTCGGACATAAATTGAGAGTTGTGTTCTGTTTGTTTCATTTCTCATTATCATTGGGCCATGTGTTATCATTGGCCCATTTAAACAATTGGCCAATTAATCTAAACATAATGGACCGAAAGTAAACATAAATAATTGGCCCATCAAGATGTAATTAGCCTATCTAAATAGTTGATAAAATTACACAAATTTTCATCTTCTTCCCTCTCAAAACTTTTGGGTCTTAAGAGTTAGGGTTTTGACAATCCATCAAATTCAAGATGAGTAGCAACGAGACTAGAGCTTCAACAGGATCCTCAGCTCGTTGCAGTAGTTTTGTCGCCAGAATTCCAAAGAGATATTCATGTGGAGCAACAATTTTGTGTTTGACTTCGAGATCAGATAACAACCCAGTACAAAGGTACTATCAGTGTTTATTTGCTGCTTCAAGTACGGTAATTTTGAATTGGATTAGTGATTGTTGATTATGTTATTGTTGGATTAGCAATTTTTGTTTAGAGTTTGTTCTTGGTTACTAATTTGTGTTTTATTTTATTGTTAGGTAACTGATAACAAGCATACTTTCCAATAGCCTGATGATGCTTTCATTGAAGAAATTGAAAGCATGAGTAGTCAAATTAGTAGACTTGATAGAGAGATGGCTTCATTGAAGTGTACCCAAGATGTGTTGCTCAAGAAATTAGTAGACTTGATAGAGAAATTCTGAGTGATATGAAGCTCAAGTTGTGAGTATATTTACCCACTTGGAATTTCATAAATATACTCTGGTAATTGAGTGTTATTTGTTCTTAAATAAAAGTTCTGATTGTAATTTGTTCTTTGATAAAAGTTCTAATTGTTACTTGTTTCTGATTCAGGTAACCATGAGTAGTGATGACACGTTTGACCCAAATGAAGTGGACAAGAGAAAAGCTATTGCTCACGATAACCTTGTTCACTGGATTGCAGATTCAGACTATGACATTCCAACACAATGTCCATGTGGTGGAATAATAAGAGAGGCTACGAAGGAAGTGGGGAAAACATACTTCACGTGTAAAGAGTTTGAGGTAATACTTTATTGTTTGTGTATTCGAATTGTGTTTCCTTGTAAGGTTTAATATGTAAACGTCTTAAATGTCTCATGTAGAGGTCAATGGCATGCACCAGAGAACACATTGGGATCTAGTATGGAAGATGAGGTAGAAAGCTTAAAGAACGCGTCCGTAGCACACTGGGCTTAGCTTCAAAAGCTGAAAAACGAGATCTGTAATCTCAAAAAGAATATAGAGGATGAGGTAGAATTTCATTGGGCTGATATTCAAGAGGTGAAACACGAGATCTGTAATCTCAAAAAGAATATGAAGGATGAGCTTCAAGAGCTGAAAAACGAGGTTTGTAATCTCAAAAATAATATGAAAATAATAAATACTGTGCTTGCAAAGCTGATTGCAAGGTTACCAAACTCGCAGTAATGTGTGAGCTAATGTTGTAAGATATATGTTCTAACTATCTAAGCAAAAAGGGTTGTTGGTGAGTCCTCTAAGTGTTTATTTTTTAAAGTCTAAACTACATCTTTGTAAAGTTTATATTCTAATCTACTATCTAAGGTTTATGTTCTAATCAATCTCTAAAATTCTTGTTGTCTTTGGAAGGTTTATTTTCTAAAGTCTAAACTATGACTTTGTAAGGTTTATGTTCTAATTTACTATCTGAGGTTTATGTTCTAATCAATCTCTAAAACTCTTATTGTCTTTGTAAGGTTTATTTTCTAAAGTCTAAACTATGGCTTTGTAAGGTTTAGGTTCTAATCTACTGTCTAAGTTTATGTTCTAATTAATCTCTAAAACTCTTGTTCGCTTAAATAGATATTGCACCATTAGTTAGTTACAAAACAAGTTTCACAAAGACATTTTGCAACATACCAAAACAACCAGTTCATAAGACTAAAACCAAACATACTTCTAACAATTAATAACCGTACCAAAATAACGAGTTTTCAAAATGACCGGTTTTACACACCAATGGATCAATAAGTTAGCCACTAATTTGCTTCTTTGACTGTCTTGTGATGCGCATCTCATATGGTGGTCTTCTTAGCTCAGCAAATGATTTTTTCCTCTTCTTCTTTGCGGCTACTTCTTCTTTACTATCTGCACCTGCTTCCTCATCCTCACCATTGGCTACTTCTTCCTCACCATCTGCATCTGCTTCCTTATCCTCACCATCTACATCTATTTGTTCTTCCTCACCATCAGCATCTTTAGACCTTACTTCTTCTTCCTCGTCTTCAACAATCTCCTCTTCGTCTTCTTTATCTGACCTTAATTCTTCTTCCTCGTCTTTAACATTCTCCGCTTCGTCTTCTTCATCTATAATCTCTACTTCTTCCACATCACCAACACCTAGTCCTTTTCCTTTGACAAACTTTTCAACCATTGTCAATCTACTGCTCATTGTGTCCAGCCTATCATGCATTTGCTTAAACCCAGACACCATCATTTTCTTCATATCTTTAAAACTAGACAGCATCGGTTTCTCTGACCTGTTACAACCCTTAGAGGACTCACAACAACCTTTTTTGCTGCCTTTTGTTTTCAGGCTTTTATGTTTTTTTTGGTACTCTGCAAAGAAAACGTTTTTTCGTTCATCAACTTCTCACTTTGTCCAGCCATCAACGATGCCCTCCATGGCATCTTCTTCTTATCCAATCCCAACAAACAGATTTTTCTCAGCCCATGTTGGTTTCATAACACTTGCAATCCTGTACAAAGTAAATAGGATATACATGTTCATTCAGAAACATATAATTTATATGTAACCATAAATAAAATTCAAAAGCTGTGTATTTCCTAACCTTGGTTTTACTAAGTTTTTTGTTGATCTCCTTAATACTAAACCCTCCCATGTTACAAGGTTTGAACTCCTTCTTGCACAACCTAGGGCAGTCACTGCATGCATCTTTAACATCTTCCCTAAAACCATTCATCAACCTTGGGATTGCCTCAAATGCAAGAATCTGCATTAAAACATAAATGATTGTATGAAGAAGTTAAAATTAAAAAGCCTAAAGCACAAAAGTATGAATACTTGCATACCTCTAAGGGAACAACAAAACTTGGTAAGCTAATATTCGGGTTGGCAACACCTTCCTTAAACAGAAAAAAATCTTCTTAACCTCCTTAAGACTGTCAAAGAAGGTATATCTGCCCCACGAGGATGACACACAGTCATCAAGATCTGACAAAAAAAGCTTTAAAAACTTATCCACTGATGTTGACGATGGCCCTCTCTTCCCACTTTCTTTGATAATTGACGTAAGGAAATACAGTACAACCATCTTCAACCTATCTTTGGAATATGTATGCATTGACAAAATTTTTTTATCCACAACCTCTTGTGTCACTTTTGTCTTCTTGAAATGTTTCTCAACAAAATTGATATTCCCCATTGCTTCATTATTATTCAGATACAGATGGAAATGCATACCAGATAGCAAGGCATGCTCCCTCAGCGAGTACCGGGCTGGTACACCATTGACCACAAACCAAAACTCCTTCCTTTTACCTATCCGAGCCATGTGCATCAGTAACAACCACATTCCCATTGTCTTGTGAAACACATCCCGTGGAATATGGAAGAAATTACCGAACTGTGGATGGTCATAAAACCATTGCTTCTCCAGCGGGTCTAGCATTTTCTCTAAGTTCTCCACTGTTTGTGCTATGTAGCACCTAGTGGCAGTCTTAATGGTCCTTCTTTACTCACTTCTCCGAAGATACATGCTCTCAGGTGGGAACACTTCCGTTCCTTCATTATCTAATTCCTCAATTCACATAAAACAACAAAATATCAGAATCAATACCATAATAAACCCTATACACTTGTTGAAATCAATCTAAATCTAAGACTCATTCCAAACACTCTACATTAATGAATCCAGTTCTTAGAATCAATACTCACGAAACATGTTCATAAATACAAATCTCAGAACCATTACAGAAACTTTCTCATCATCAATCCAGTTCTTATCATCAATACTATAACAAACCAGTTCTTAGAATCAATACTCATAAAACGTTTTCATAATAAAAATCAAGAACCATTACACAAACTTTACTCTAATCAATCCAATTCTCATAATCAATACTATAACAACGTTTTTTCATCATGTCCATTACACACACTTTACTCTAATCTAAATCTCAGATTCAATACACATAATCATAGAATAAATTTGACTTTTTAATCAATCTAAAACTCATAATCACAGAACAAAATCTATAGGAAATATTATACTTTAAATGCTTAAATAAATCTATAATTCATCTCATAATCACTTCTAATACTATATGTTAATCATAGAGCCACACAAGTTACCATTGAAAAGTACAACTAGTTTGAAAACCACATAAGTTACCATTCAAAAGTACATATAGTTATACAATTTACCATTACTAGGTTAAACTAACTTACAATTTCTGATTTTAATGAATCCTCCGAATCTTCTTCTAACTCTTTGTTTTCTGACTCCTCTTGTTCGTTCCTTGTTCTACCAAGTCAGCCCCTTCTTATACACTTTTTGGTTATTCCACCGGATGTTCGACTGAGTCCTCACAAGCCCGTTCGGCTCAGTTTTCAACCAACGGATTCACTGTATGTTGCACCGATGGTTCAGCTGCTGGTTCCACCACAATTTTTGCCGAAGGTTCCACTGAAGTGAAGCGAACAGACAGTAAGCCAGTGAATCAACATCCCCTATATCAAGCCGCATTCTTTATCAGAGGCATTCCTCTAATACCAAATACAAACAACAATAGATAGAAGGAATAAGAGAAAAAAGGGAAATATTTTGCGGATAAAGTAAGAAAAGATTTCACTGAAGGGGAAAGGAAAACAAAAATCAACAAGAGAGAAAGAGATATCCGGGAAGGGAAAGGGAAGGTAAATGAATCGACAGCAGCTCAATTAGGATTGCTTTGAGGTTGATTTTACTATCGGTTATTGGTGCCCTGCTTTTTACTAAATTCCGGTTTAAATTTCATAAACCAACACTCATCGGGTCTATCTAATGGATCATGCGATCGAGCGGATATAACATCCTGGATCCTGAGGACAACATGGTAAAATACACTATTTCAAGCATTAACCGATTTAATTATATAAGCAAAATATGAAGGGAGTATTTAAGTCACTTTGATCTCAACTAAGAGCATCTGAGTCATTGACCCATATGAAAGGGCTAGAGCATATGATAGCTCAGCTCATCATAAAGGACGCCACCCTACCAACTCTCCTACTTAGAGTATTTCCACCATGAGAGACACGCTTGAGTCTCTCATAAAATAATGTTATTATTTTAACATTATTTTATTAAAAATTATAAATAATATAATATAGTAACGAATTACATAATTTTATTTTAATTTTATTAAATTAAAATGATATGCATGTGACATTTAGTCTAGTGGTAGTTGGAGAGTTCACTAAAGGCAGGCGCACTTGCACATCTAGAGATTGAGTCTTATTACCTACATTACGTAAGACTTTTTCTACTGGGTCTGCCAGTTGTGATCCAATGTTACTAAAAATAAAAATAAAAATAAATAAAAATAATATTAATGTATAGATTAAAAATATACATAATATTATTTTACGATTGATTGATATATCAAATTTAAGCAAAAGTTAATTAACTTTAAAACTATTGTGGATTTCATTTACTAAATTTTTTTTTAAAATCCAGTGGTAGAATGACATGTGTACAAAAGAGAGTATCTCAACGATATTTCAAAGTCTCTTAAATGAGAGATTTACGTCAGAGTCTCTTAGCAATTTTAATATTTTTATATTCATTTATATTATTTTATTAATGAAAGACACTACTAGAGAGTCCCAATATAGATGGTCTCATGGAGCAAGGTGCCTTTTGATGTTATCGATTGTTCTCTGATCGTTGATTCTCTAACTCCAATTAAGAGGCAAAAAGATCACAATTTCTCCCCAGTGAGAGCTTGTTGTGAATCTGCTGATTTCGATAGAGTTTGCTCACGCAAAAGAAATTGTCATAATACAAGTTCTTCATCTAGTACCCCGCGCTTCACTTGGAAATTTGTGCACACTAGGGGTTATCCAGTTGTCAAAGATCCTCAAATGATGTCTAATCTCCTTCATCAACTTACTCCTTGGGGATGCTCTCTTACTCTCATTGAGGATGTGATTGTGAAAGATGCTAACATCGAGCTTGCAGGAGCTCTTGGAGTGATAAGCTCGTAGTAATCTTCTTTTTATCAATTTGTTTCATGAAGCTCTCATATACATTTTTTACAGTTTATGGCTTCAATGAACAAACCCATTGGCAATCTCGAAGCCAGTCTGCAGATAGATTCTGCTCCTAATATTGCTAGCTGAGTTTTTGGTGGTTTGGTCGAGTCGATAAGGATTCTTAATGATGCGGTAATAGCTCGTGATACCAAGATCAATAGCTTACGAGTTGAAGTTGACAAGCTCGGGAAGAAGTTAGCTTCAACTCATCGTGAATCTGATTATACAGTGAAAACTCTTTAGCTCGAGTATAAAAAATGGAAGGTTTTCAGGGAAAAGTCAATTACTCGCGCTGTCCGTAAAAAATAGCACAAGCTGAAAAAGATGTACAAGAATCATCTATATGAAGTCCACATAAAACTTAATCGCTTGAGAAAAGATTCTAACTTTCAGGTTCAGCAAACTCGAGCTGATTTCAGGCTTTTGCTAGTGAACAAAATGAGGAGTGAGGTTTGATCTCTTGATGACTTTTCTTTTTCTACTGAACAAGATATGCTCAATCTTGAGGATCTTAAAGGTGATGCTGACGATGTTTCTGATGACGCCACTGACACCAACATAGGTGAAGAGCCTTGTATGCAGTTTGATGCTGCTCCAAATTCCCCTGAAGAATAGATTATGCTTCTTTTTATCTTTTAGATTTTTCTCTTTTTTATTTATTCTAGGTTTTTTTATCTTTTGTTATTGATTGTCGACTGGCCTCTTGCTGTATATGATACCGATCCTCATAAAATCCCGTTTAATGGGGTTTGAACTTCTCGTGGAACATGCTAGGTATTATCTTGCCCGTTTCCTAGTACGGTAGCTCGGAGTTCTGTAAGCTGTTCCCTGAATTCCTCTTCTTGACATTGAATTCGGGTCAACAATTCTTGGTTGCTCTACTCACTTTGACAAGCATGCTTGGTTTTTACACTGGATAAAGTTTGTAATTCTGTGATTGTTCGCGTCTGGCATTGGTAAGTCGTTCCTCTTTCCAGCTGTGAAGTTGGAATAATGCTCCTAGTTTAGTAGGTAAAGTCCAATCGAGCATGCTCTTCCCCGGGCTCATTTGGGTTAAATGCTCATGACCATGGTCTACATGTTGCATTGAACTCTCTCATAGTTCTCTCAATATCCTTCTAGATACTCACCATTTCACTATGGTAGGACATGTTACTTAGATGTAACTGGAGTCTCAAAAACGACGCCAATTTGTTGATCCCAAATTTTATCAAAATTAAAAATTTGTTTATAAATTGAGATTAAAAGGAAGTCTTTCTACAAGGAGTAAAAAACTAAATTTAGAGAGACGTTAGTAGCTAAATGATGAGTTGCTGGTCGACGGTTTTGGATCTGATACGGAGGGCTTGACAGTTAGTGTTTCCATTTATGTTTGGTATATTGGATTTCTGGAGGATGGTGCTTATGCTGGAATCAACAAGCATGTGGATCCTGAGGTTGGGGATATCGATCATGAGGTTTCTCTTGATATTGGCGAGCGCAAAAATTATGTTCGTCAACCTACTATCCATTTGGAGTCTAATGATGTTTTGAGTCATTAGGCCAACGAACGACTGTATGCAGAGGTGAGACTAATCTGGGCGATATTGGCAAAGATGCAATCGACGAGTCCATGTTATCACCTTTGGGTCCCTTTTAGGAGAAGGTGCCGAGCAATTCCAATGATGCTAGGAATTCTGTTTCCCTAATCGACGAGAATGAGTCTAGAGAAGGTTTGGCACACCCGGGTGTTTCAAGGCGTAGAGTAAGGGAAAGTAGCAACTTGACCGAGTGGTTTGATTCTCTGAGGGGTTACCGACAATTTGTGTTGATAACTATGTTCGGCAGTTGTTCGAACAATGCCATATTGGTGCTGACATTGAGTATCTCATTTCTTATCATGTGGATCATCCATGGCGTTTTCCTGCAAGTTACGTTTGCATTTTTGAGGTATTTTTTTACTTGCAGACTATGATTCTTATTTCCACGTTTGCTCGTCGATTATTGTGATGCACATAAGATGGTGTTCACCCAATTGGCTCCTACTCCATTTTACAATATTCTAATGTTTTTTAAGATGGCAACCATGTGTGAGGTCGTGGTCGATTGTGGCTTCCTTAAAGAAGTTTTGAATTTTTTCCCGTTCTACTGACTGTCGGGACGCTTATTATGTGAGCATGAAGTCTACTTATGAGATTATATGTGGGTCTCCGAAGAAGTTGTACAACTGGAAGCGTTGGTTTTTCTATATTAAAGTCAATTATTTCTCTAATGTTAACCAAAATTAATGGATCTTTGGAGTGCCTTTGTTGGTCTAATTTTGGTCTCTTTTTTCTACTCTTTTTTAGAATCAAACTGTTAAAATAACATTTCTATTTTCCAAAAAAACATATGGTGGGTCGTCCCTTGCACTTATCATTTTAAGCAGAAGCTGATCGGATTCAAAATTTTTCGTATCAACTTTTCCTGGCTATCTTAGAAGCTTTGATTCAAAGAAAATAGTTGTGCTTAAGTTGAGGTGCGTAATTTCTGTAATGAAGTCTTGCTCTTGATTTTTCTTATCTTTTAATTGATAACAAATTAGTGTACTCCTACCACACTATATTTCATCGATGAATTACTCGTCTCGTCTCTATGAGTTGGCTAAGAAGAGAGGGGGGGATTCTAATCAGCCCAAAATTCCTCCGAGAAAGTCCTTGAAGGGGAAGGAGGTTGGCGACTCATCTAGAAAGCAGGCGCCTAGTTTTATATTAAACTTCTGCATGAAGTAAAATCTTCCAAACGTTCGAAGGATGTTATGAAGTCTACTCCTCGTAAGTTATCCAGCTCGTTCGCTCCTGAAGGTGGAGGTTATGCTCGTCGACTTCATTTGCAGAAATCCAAAGATGTTGTTCTTTTTTTAGCGGCTGGAGAGTCACAGAATATGTTATGTTTCTACTCAATCCTCTGGTTTTGGGAGTTTCATCAATTTCCTTTACGATGAACCTACGTTCTTCATAAAAGATAAGCTTGATTGTGCTAATTTGATCTAATCGGTTAGAGGTTTCGATTTGTTTCTTCCTCCAGTTGAAGAGCTTGAAGTAAAGGAGATTTTTGTGGAGCATGCTCGTTGTTGGTACCAGGCCCAAAAGCCTGAAGAAGTCCAATAACAAAGAACAAGAGAAGATGGGCCTCGCCGAGCAGGTGACAAAGCAAGCTTCACAGCACCCGAGGAGCGAGCACGAGAAGCCGGGAGGGCATAGCTGACCTAGCGAGCAATCGGTACCCGCGGAGCTCGCCCAAAATCAAGGCGGAAATCTCGGAGAATCTTGAGAGGATCTTCTCCAAAACCCTAGAGCAAAAGCCTATAAATAATAGTTCAACACCTAGGAGTAGAGGGGAGAAAAACGAGAGAAAAGAGTCCTAGAGCTTGAAAGATTACTTTCGGCTTTGTTTGTAATCCGATTTTGTTCTAATAAAGTATTCGATTCGAAGTTCCACAATTTGATAACTAGTGTTGAGTTCTAGCATCAACATTTTGGCGCCCACCGTGGGGCCTCGAATCATTCTGACCGAAAAGTAAATCGACAGGCGGACGAGAATGGATCCAACAAACAATCACGGCGACATACTAACGGCATCGAACGCAGGTCGAAGAGGACAACCGACGAGTACCACAACGACGCGAGGACTAACCCTAATCGACCTACGACAAATGATGGCAGACCTGGTGGAGCAAAGTTATCGACGCATGGATCAGATCCTTAAAAGACTCAACGCCCAGGATCAACGATTCAATCAGCTCCAGGCTCAGCTCCCCCGACAAAGTAATCAACATCCCGCTGACCCACCGGTTAACCCGGCGGTAACCAGCCAAAACGAACAACAACCCGAAAGTGCCAGGCACCAAGCAGTCGACCAAGAGGCACAGGAAAGTGATGCTCGGCAAACAACTGATCAATACGAAGAATCACAAGGAAATGACATAGCCAGAGAGCTGGAGGAGATG
>OVBA01006456.1:0-16939 GCA_900406435.1 Lepidium aucheri
GGTAGAATGCAGAGCAGGTAGTGGATTTTCTTGCATTTGTTCAACTTGCTGAAGTCTTTTATTGAGGTAGTTTAGATCATGATATGTGCTATTAAATCGATCATGAATTTCAGCAAATTTCTGTGTGAGTGTAGCAGCTACTGCCTGTTGTCCCCTCTTTATCGCAAATAGCATACCCATTATTCCCTCGGATGGAAGTGTAGTGTCCATGTAGAGTAGTTGAGTTGAGGGAGGCAAAGTTGCCATCCTCGAGGCTAGACAATGAGTATAGACGTTAAGTTTAAGTTCTTTATGTTCTTCCCTCGCGTTTGGCCGTCGAGGAGTACCGGCAAGGCATGCAAGGACAAAAACAACGACTTTTTAATAGGATTGAAGCTTGGTCCTTATAGATCCAAGCTATATGAAGCAAAGACAAGTTATCTAAGCAGTAAACATGGAACTTGATCCTAAGACTAGTAATCTATAAATTGAAACAAGCGAAAATCTGATTTGGCAATGACGCCAATTTGATAGTATGGTGGTGAGTAGAGTGGGTTTGTCGAACCAATACTCGAAAATGATTGTAAACAACCTATTTAATACCAGATCCTAGTTCAAGTTAATCTGGCATCCTGTCACAATGATAAAAAATTCTAAAAATATGCTAAGCTCCCAAACAAGCAAATAGGACAAAATATACTAAAGATAAAAACATAACAGAATTTAAAATCTCTAAACAGAGAAATGAAGCTAAGACAGAGTATGAAATGCAAAATAGGGTTTAAGCAAAACTAGAGGAGAGGATCTAGAGGTTTGGGAGGTTGATCGGCAGCAAACTCGCCGATCTCACTCGCCGGATTCTTTGAGCGATCTCTAGACCGTGAGATAGATATGTTAGATAGACCCACTCTCGTGATAAGGATCTTGATCTGGATCGGGTGATCCATTCTAACTCTTGCCGTGATCATGCCGAACTGGATGTATTATCACCGATCAAAAAATTCCGCAAAGGTAATGTCTCTCTCTTCTCTCTTCTTTTATATTTTCCATTTTGCCAAGACGCCGCACTTTTTATTTTCCCTACCGCTTTGGTATATTCTGACGAGATTAAAAGAGTCAAAGCTAAATCGGAGGAATCTTGCTCTAGGTCTAGTTTAGATGATACTTTGCCTTTGAGTTTTACTAATGACGTTCCTAATGATTAGGAGAGAGTCTATGCTAACGACTCGGATGCCAAGATAGATAAGGGGTTGCTGCAAGTCATCTTTTAGAGGTTCTTTCTAGAATTGATCGAGCAAGATGTTCTACTTCTCAAATAGCATTTTTCAAGTCGGTTTGGGATGATGAGGATGAAAAAATTCAACAGTGGCACAATTGAATTGGATTCCAAAACTAGACGAGAGACCTTAGGCGTCTCGGTAGATTTTTAGGCGTCTTGGTGCCGTGACCCCTAGAAACAAATCTAGAATTCAAGTCCCAACTCGACAATTTGAAGACATGATCAATTCGTTGCTTAGAAGAGTCCTCTTGACGGCTCTTTCTTTGTCAAAGCAAAGCCGGGTCTTTGCTAATTTGATGACTTCTCATCAAAAGTCTCAAACTAGAAGCACTGTTACTTCTTTGCTAATGCTGACGAGAAACTCTTTATGCCTTGTTGCTGGTACTGAACTTGCTTGGTAAAAAATGTCCATAGATTTTTAGGCGTCTTGGTATTTTATTGTTTTTATCTTGATGTCTGAGATGGGATTTACCGAGTTTCCCTTTTTGCAGTTCCTCATTCTACAACAAGACCCCTTTCTTCTAATCACGGTGCTTAGTAGAGATATTGTTGTGTGTTCCTCAGATTAGCTGGAAGAGACTTCCTGAAGGTCTTTCCCAAGTTGTGTCTCGTATTTCTCAAGGTAACCCCTTTTTATGTTTTTGTTGTTGTCTTAGAATAATTTTTTACATTGTACATGAGTTATACCAATATTTATTTTTTGATTTGTTTACAGCATCTCATCAAGGGTCACAGAAGAAGATGAGTCGAGACGACTTACAGATGCCCGACATAATGGGTTATATTAATGTTGTTCTTGATGATGAATTGCCTCTCCCTGCCGAGATAGGTAGTCTTCCTGGTGAAGACTCTTCTTCTCAGCCTCTTAGTACTGAGGGTGACGCTTGTCCTACCATGATTACTGATCTTAGTGAAAACCTGAACCCTGCTTTCGTCAATGTTATTGACCTCGAAGCAAAGGCTAACGAAGATTTTGGAGTTTTACATTCCAAGAAAGGGAAGGTGAAGACTCCAAAGATAAAGAAATCTACCGAGAAGGCAGATACTCCAACTAAAGACTTAGTCACAAAAGGGAAAAAGTTGGAGCCGAAGAAAAACAACCCTCATTCCATTCAATCAAGTAATACCACCAAATTTTCTTTTTCTAAATATTTAGATGACAAAGTGATTAGTCGTTGCTCGGTGTTTCAGGGCGCATGGCCATGCTTGTTGTTGCAAAGAAGGCTCCTAAGAAATAGAAAAGCATGTTAAGATCTGTCTTCCAACATTGTCCATAAAAAGAAGGAAACAATAGTCGTCGACATCAGGTTGAATCATGAAGACACCACTTCGGCGCCAGTGATCACATATCACTCATCTTGAGTGGACTTGATGTGCAAGATTAGAAATAATTTGAACATGCTATCGCCTCCTAACGAGATGCGAAATAAGGCAGAGTATGAAGACATTGCCTTCTTGGTTTTCTAGGTTCGTCTTTAACTTTTGGGAAAATTATTCTTTTCTACCGACTTTCTTTAGATGTTCAATCATTCCTGATGTTTAGCTCATCACTCACTTGAATTGGATCATGCTGGATCAAGAGAACTCTTGTGCTGCTGGTGACAAGAATACTAAGAAGATAACTCGGTTGGCTGATCGTGCCGGTAAATCTCATCTCAAGCCTATCGAAGAAAAATCATATCTCGATAAGGCGCAAGAAGAGCTTGTAAGGGTTAAGGCTAAGCTGAAATCAGAGTAAGACAAGTCTTTGAAGCAATCCAAAGAGATTTTGGCTTTGAAGGACTCTCTCGAATGTGCCGAGTTTGATAGCAGTAGTACCTTCAAAGCTGCCGAGAAGCCCAATATATTGTGACCAAACTTTGGTCAGATTTAGTTGAGATAAGAGGTAAATTTGATTTTTGTTTACACGACACTATTGTATCAGAATAGTTGAAAGCTTATGAAGAATTATCAAGTCAACTCTCCAGCCGCTTCGAGAGGATTGCTGCTCGGTTCAATGATCTTGACACCAATCTTGCTACTCTCCTTTCTTACTCTCACTATGTCGGTACGAGTAGTGTTCTTTAGTCACTATAACGCTGAACGGTTAAGTTTCCTTTGGTGCTTTCTGAGTTCGTATCAAAGGAACTGGCACATTTCTAAGAGATTGTCGAGAATGAGACCAGCATCGCACTGCATCATGATGATTTGGTCGTCCCTGGTCTTTGCAATAAAAGAGTCTTCGGTAATTGCCAAAGTGATAGTTTCTTTAGAAAAGGTCTTAGCGTCTTGGGCTAAGTATGTTGATCAGAACAAAGTTTCCATGACTAGGACTTATGGTTGTCCAAAGGTTAGTATACAAGACTTTGAACTCGTCACACTTAAAACCTTCCTTTTCTTATTTTAATTTTAAAATGATTTTATAAAACTTGATTAGTGATAAAAGAATTTTGACGGTTCTTCTATCAAATCATTGAGTGTAGTGATAAGTAAGGTGGGATTGTCGAACCAAATATTCAAGGTTGCTTGCGAACAATCTATCTAATACTAGATCCTAGTTCAAGTTAATCTAGCATTCTGTCACAATGATAGATCTAACAATTTTCTAAGCTCGCAAACTAGCAAATAGGACAAAATACACTAGATGACAAAAACTAAACAGAATTTAAATTGGTAAAACAGAGAAATGATCAAATAACAGAGAAAGAAATGCGATATAAGGTTTAAACTATTCAAGGAAAAAGGATCAAGAGGATAGGGAGGCTGATCGGCGACAAACTGACTGATCCCACTCACCGGATTCTTTAGGCGATCTCTAGACCGGGATATTGGCTAGACCAGCCCGCTCTCGCGGTGAAGATCTCTATCTGGATTGGCTGATCCATTCCGACTCTCGCCGTGATCAAGCCGAACCGGACAAATAAAGCAAAGCCCAACTCGTCTAATGACCGATCCACATGCTAGATCTCTCTTGAGCGGATCAAGCCATCACTAGCAAGGCATATGGTCTCCGCTCCTTTAGCGCTAGCCTTCGGTCACGGCCCAAATCAGATCTCTCTTGATCAGAGAGAGATCAGCATTAAGCTTAGCCTTACTAGAAGATATCAAAGTTTAGATTGGATAGCTAGGCAGTGGAATCAACGGATTCACCTCCGATCTCCCCATCCTCGAGATCCAAACGGATCTACTCACACCTCATTTTGTGAAGACGGAGGATCAGGGAAAATCTAGATTGCATAAGTAAAGTAAAGCTTAATAAAATTGCAAGAAGAAAAGATGAAGAGCAAAGCAATACTTAATTCATTCTATCATAATCATACAAAGAGTACCAACCTTAAACAAGCATAAAGGAAAATAAAAGCAATAAAGTAGAGAGATTTTTGTGGCTAAAACATCAGATAAAATGATAAGAGTGTTATTAATGGGTATTCAAAGGGTTATTTGCATAACTTTAATAGTCAAACCGACCTAAGTCGGTCAACCAGGCAGTCTGTGAATTTGTCCTTGGAGTCCTTGCGTGAGCTTGGGAACCGAGGAGTACTTCTTATCTTTGTCCTCGTGGTTCTAGACTGAGTTGTGGCTCCGAGTGTGTCCTTTGTTTTTAAAAGAGATGAGTCTTGGTCTTCCCTCGCAGCAGATAGATTGCGGTAAGTCACCGAGGCGGCCTTTGTTAAGCGTTCTGGGTAGTCCTTGCCATGCGATCTGTGAGGTAACAATCCAAGGGTGCGCGATCCTTTTTGCTTTAGACGTTCTAGCAGCTACTCCATTTATCCGTAGCTCTAGTTTTGCTTCTTTTCTGCTCTGTTTTTGCTCATTTACCTAGATAAACTCCAAATGTAAATGCAAAGAGTGCAAAACTAACCTAAATGGGCCTAAGTGCACGGAAAATCTATCTAAACGGATGCAAAGTAACCTAAAATACGACTCTAACACTATCAAAAATCACACAAATCAATTAGCTAAAATTGGAAGGCAAAACAGCCCGAGTTTTGTGAGAGTTATGTTGCTGTGAGATTTTAACACTCGGCTTAATTTGAGCAAGATTTTAAGACACAGCTTAGAGAGTTAGTGTAGGCCTTTATCGAGATTTTAAGACTCAATGTTAGAGTGTAGGGTCTTGGCCGTTATCAAGATTTTAAGACTCATCGTTAGAGAGTATGGTCTCAGCCATAATCGAGAATCTAAGACTTGATTTTTTTTGAGTGTTGCCGAAATGGCATTTTTTGCATAAATCCTTATAAGGATTTATTAATTTTTACCTGCACCTGAAGGTTACCTACGTACTCCAAAGGGGTCAAGCTAAAAAAATAGTTCTGATTACATAGTTAAACATCAAAAATGCATCAAGGAATGATGCCAACGGCGCCGAGTTGGCGGAGCTTCAATAGTAGTATCGCTTCAACTTAATCAAATTCCAGCTACAAGGAATTTTTTCGCTTTCCATGGTGCCAAGTTTGTAGACTCCAGGATTTACCACTTTAAAATGATGTAAGGTCCTTCTAAATTGGCGCCAAGTTTCCCTGCATTGGGTTCAACGGTGTTTTGGAAAACTTTTTATAGTAAAAGTTAGGTTCAGCGTAATGTCGGCCTCAAACTTTTTTGTTGTAGTATTTTGCAGCCTGATGTTGGTACTTTTGCATTCAAAGTAATGCATCATCTCGGGTTTCTTATAACTCGTCCATATTAGTCTACATTGCTTTATTATTCGAACTTTCATTCATGGGGAGTTGCATTCTATACAGAGTTGGCATGCTTACCTTGATGGGAAATAAAGCCTTCATCCTGTGATATCAGGAGAAGGGAGTTCGACCTGTTGACCATCTCGAAGTTGTTCGATGTGACCAGAGTACCCCATCTAACTCTTTTGCCCAAAATCCTTTCTTTTCATCTAGCCGTTTCTTCAACCCGTCTAAAATTTGTTTGTTTGTGGCCTCAGCCTATCCATTTCCTCTTATATTCCATTTTGCGCAGAAGTTCCCAAACTTTGCCGAGATGAATTGAGGATCATTGTCTGTGATAATTACATATGGTAAACTATGGCGACATATGATATTCTTCCAAAGAAACTTCACGACATTCTTATGCCTGATTTGAGAATGGACTTCTGCTTCAACCCATCTAGTAAAGTAATCCTTCATTACAAGTAAGAAACACTTTTATCGAGATGATGGAAAAGGACCGACTATATACATTGCTCATCGCATGAGCGAATAAGGCATTACTGAAGATGTCAATTCCTCGGTCGGGGCATGAATCAAAGGGGCTTGTTGTTGGAATATTTCACATTTTGCAGCGTACTTTTCACACTCTTATACCATGGTCGGCCAATAATATCTGAGACTTTGAATCTTTTGAACCAGGGACCGTCCACTTGACTGGTTGCCACCAGGTCCTTCATGGGTTTCTTGCATTATGCGTCTCATCTCATCACCATGCATACAGATAGAGTTCAATACACGCTTTGTTGGTATAGGTATCCATCGATCTGAATGTAATAGGCATATTTGGCTTTAATTCATCTTGTTGTTCATCTATCTTCGGGAGTTTCTATATCTAAAATGTACGCCAAAATTTCATTGCTCCAATGTTTTGCTTGACTCTATTGGATCTAACTCAGAAGTATGCTCAATCAAAAAATATGTCAACAATTGGGACTTAGCACTAATCCTTCCTTTGTAGTCAATATCATACTTACTATGCTTAGTAGCCCACGTAGCCAATCTACCTGATCGATTCAGGCTGTATAATATCATGTGCATCAAATGGTTAGTTAGTACGTGGATCGTATGAGACTAAAAATAAGATCGTAATTTCCTTACCGAATTAAAAACTGCTAATGCGAATTACTCTGTGGATGGATATCGGGACTCTGCTCCATCTAGAGACTTGCTGGTAGAAAAGATCGAGTGCTGAGTTCCATGATTTTTTCTGACTAAGAAACTACTTACTTCTGACACTAAGACAACGATATATAAAAAAGTAGCTTGCTGTGCTCCAGCTTGGCTAAAACCGGTGGTGTGGACAAGTACATCTTTAATTTGGAGAAAGCATTCTCGTAGTCTTCATCCCACCTAAAATCTTTGTTTCCTCGCAATAGTTGGTAGAAAGAAAGGCACTTATTGGTTGATCGTCATATAAAGAGACTCAACGTGAAAATTCTTCCAGTGTGGCATTGAACTTCTCGCTTACTTTTGGAGATGGAAACTCATAGACTGTCATAATCTGCTTAGGATTAGCTTCGACTCTCTGTGTGACGATATAACTAAGGAACTTACGATGTTATCCTGAAAGTATATTTTGCTGGGTTAAGTTTCATTTGATACTCGTTTACGATTTTTAATCAATGTGGTCGAAGGAATCTCTAGATTTAACCAACACTTCATTAATGTATACCTCCATTATTTGACCAAGTTGATCAGCGAACATCTTGTTGACAAGAAATTGGTATGTTGCTCCTGCATTTTTTAGCCTAAAAGGCATAACCTTGTAATAGTGCGTTTCCCATTCAGTTATGAACAAAAAATTTTCTCTGTCGTGGGCATGCATCCTTATGTGATTATATCCCGAGAGCGCATCCATGAAGGAGAGAAGTTTGTTTCATGTTGTGGCCTCAATGATACGGTCAATTTAAGGTAGAGGGAAACTATCCTTATGACAAGCCTCGTTAAATAGGTAAAGTCAACAAAAACCTACCATTTACCATTGGACTTTGACAATTGATCCGGCTTTAGTCAATTTGTTGAACTTGTAATTCACTGCCTTAGTCTACTCTAGACCGAGTTTCCTTCTCTTCTGCTTGATTGGCTGTTATGTCGGGTGAAAGTTTAGCATGTGGCTTCTTACCATTGGGTCTATTCCAAGCATATCTTATCAAGTGTTTCCTCTAAGATTAAGTCCATCGAGCTTCCGGTATCTATGAGAATCTGAGATACGTTACAGCCAGCAACTCTAAGTTTCACAACAAGTGGATCATTATGAGGTAAGTTGACTTCTGCCAAATCCTCTCTTGTGAAGACGAAAACTGTATTATTTGGCTCTAATGACTTTTTTTCTGAAACCAATAGCTTGTGATTAACTGCAACTACAAATTTTTGCTCGTGCTTCTTGATTTATCTAATTATATCGTTGCAGAATTGTAATCCGCTCATAATGAGGTTGACATTCGCTCTTGCTGGTTTTAACTTAGGAACTATGATCTCATTTCTTACGCGTTTTGGTGCTTATTTCTTGGCATTCTCTTGGTTTGCCGATTTACTTGCTGCATCACATGACTCGGCCTCCTTCTTTTGTGCATTCGGAAACGTCCTGTTTCTTCCTAGGAAATATTTACTTCTCCTTTGTCGTACTTCTCAGCAAGAAGTTCTTGTAACTACTTGCATTTTGATGTCAAATGTCCAACTCAGTACTTACTTCGGTTATGAGTGTTGTTCTAAGTTTTGCCCCTTGGCCTTTTAGTCTACTCTTCAGTTTTTCAACTTGGAATAATGTAGCCATTCGTGCTTTTCCTTTATTAAAATGTTATCTCGGCTCCTGATATTCTTCCTTAGATTCCTTCCACTCAGGAACCTTAGGTGCCTTATGTGCCTTAATCAGTATTTGCTATTCTTCGATGTACTCGGCATGTCTTGCTGATCGGCACAAAGCATAAGACACTATAGTTAGTTGATTTATGAAAAGGTCCCTTTTTAGTGTCTCGTCGCTAAACATCCTGGTTTGCAAGGTCTCAATTTCCATATCATCACTTACTTTTTCTTTGATCATATTTTTTCTGAAGCGTTCAAGATATGACTTTAAGGTCTCGTCATGTCCCTGTTGTAGAAAGTGTAACTCTACTACTAAGGTATCTTGGTTGACAAAAACAGCATATTGCTTCATAAACAACTCGACAAACTGATTGAAATTTTCCATTGACCTGGAAGGTAACTTTGTGAACCACAAAAGTGCATCTCTGGTTAGATTCTCGGTGAAGAGTTATCAATACTTCGTGTTCTCTTGATCGGGATGGTAACTCGTGCCTCCCATCATGACGTTAAATGAGCTCATAAACTCTAACGAGTATGTTGTTCCATTTTATAATGGGCATCGGAGTCTCGGACCATAGTTTACCGAGACCCTTCTCAGTCTCTGTAAAAATGGCAAATTTTGGTCTTGGGCAAGAATTCGTCCGATTTTAGGTGCCGAACTAATTGTCTGGTTAAATTGTGACCGCATCTGGCTCATCATTCCAGAATATTCACGGCGCTTAACACTGATGGACTTGGTTGTGGTGTCTGAGTAAGGTATTGCCCTTGAGTGTTGCTCAACTAAGAGCTTGGTGTATCATCGAAGAGATTTCTTTGCACACTTATAAGTACCTCCTCGGGATGCCTATTTTTCTGCATAGATTGATGATTGATCTCATGGAGTCTGGTTCTTGCCTTGATTCTTTCAAGACGTTCATTGCTTCTCTGCTCAGCTGCTTTCATCTATCAGAGTAATTTTTGCAACATGATTGTGAATGTCGATGGTTTGGGTGGTGGTCCAAGGAGATTTGTGGTATCGCGAGATCCTTCCTGATTGTTCTCCACTGTTTGAAATGGATTCAAGGCCGAGTCACAAGATTGGTCAAGTTGTTCTAGAGGTAGGTCGATTATTTGTCTCCCATATGGGCTGAATTTGTTGTTGTTTTCTGACATTGTTGTTGCAATTTCTCCTTTCTTCCTTGTGCGTTAAGAAACCCTACTTTGGCTTCCCCACAGACAGCGCTAATTCTTCGAGTAGGATCTAGCACAAAGGTTCTAGATTCCACTCTTTGATTTAAGAGTGAAGATGAGTGAGGATTCTGTCTACTAAGTTAGCAAAGAGAAAAGATTCGAGAATAAAAATGTCGAGTTGTTGATACTGCTTGTGGGTGAACAATAAAAATGTGGCCTCTTTTTAGAGACTTCTTCCTCTGTTTATAATGCATAAAGACCGTTACAAAAGATTCAAAATAGAAAATATTATATTTTTGTTTAGATTTGATGTTATCTAAAATAATTTTTGCAAGATTTTTGGGAATATTCCATTAGCGATATGGAATATTTCTATTTCCGCTCTTTGAAAACATGTCAATCAACTTTCTTTGACTTGAGGAGGCACGAATTGCCGAGATGACCAAATGATCGAGATGCTATCTTGGCATTCTACCTTATTGACGAGTTGGTTGCTAACCGAGATGCTAACTCGGGTATTTTTCTTCACGATTGAGATGAGGTGCTTTAACGGGTTTTGGACCAGTTTATCGATTGCAGACCAAAGATTAGGATCAGAGTTCCACCTCCAACAATGTCCTCTAAAAAAAATAATCTAAAAACCGTAAATCTTGCGAAAACATCTATTGTTGACAGATTCGTAAATAGAGTCTATGTTTAAACTAATTCAAGTTCAATTATTCACTAAGTCAAAATTTCGATTATAAAGATGTGACAACCCCAAGCAATTCATAAAAGTCGGTTCCATTCTTATTCATATTCAAGTTCAAGGTTCCAAAAACATCAAGTGATAACATAACTTATTAAAAATGGTACTAGCATCAAGTTCAATCTTAAATAATATAAAAAGACTCCCAAATCCCATCCTTAAGTCCACCTCCTCTACGTCCCATCCCACTAGACTATAACCAGAACACGCATTCAATAATAAATCAAGCAAAACCAGAGAACAATCATGATTTAGGGTTTGCTCAACGATTACTTTAACTACCTCGGGTACATACGGATTAGCTAAAGTAACCTTTAAGTCAAGAACAATAATCACATCATATCACAATTCAGGTCCGAACCCTAAGGTTCACAAATCACAGGTCCGAACACTATGTTCGCAATTCACAGGTCATGAACCACACGGTTCTCAATCACAATTTCGAACCACATGGTCCTTCCATTCACAATCAATCATTCTTTGATTCCCCTCAACCTATTACCAAACACGGATCTAGGTCAACCTAACAGTCACGAATTCCCCTTTGCCTTAAAGTCTTTCAGGTTCCTTTTTGCTCTATGGGGTTTGAATTGCCAATACTAGCAAAACCTTGAACTTAATTCAACTTCTTTCCTTGCCTCAACTAGATCAATCTCTCTTAGCCTCCTTCGAGTTCTCTCTGTCTCTTATTTTTAGGTTAACTTGTGCGGATTCCCTTTTTAGGGTGGATTAAGGCTCCTATTTATAATTTTTAGGGTAACCTAATCCCTAACCCTAATTTCTTTAGTTGGACCGGGCTCAAGCCCATTCAAAATAATCCAAAGTCCAAAACACATTAATTTTGGTCGTTTTACTTTTAAGCCACTCGTTGGGATACATACCTAACTCTTGTCCGAACGAGAACCTTTGTCTGAACGTGGACACCTCTTGTCCTAACACGAACCAGACTTGTCCGAACATAGACAAAACTTATCTTAAACCTTAAACCTTGTCCAAAACTAGACACAACATGTCCAAACCTCCTAGGTTCATGTACAAACTTGGACCAATCATGTCCGAACGACCGTGCGGTCCGATCCGGACCATGCTGTCTGAACCACTAGCTTCTGTCCAAATCCTAGGTTCTTGTCCTAAATTCCGCCCTTAGCTTATTTTTCATAGTTTTGTCTGATTTTGATCATCCTTTAGGTTTCCAATGCCTTTCCTTGGCCAGAACACACCTATTGGCCATGTTCAGTTTGCATGTACGTACCGCATCCACGTACCACGCCAAGTGCGTTCTTGGATCGGCCGAACGTGGGTATTATAATTCTCCCCCACTTCAGCAGATTTGTCCTCGAATCTAAGTTGTGGTAGGTCCAACCATCTTGTGTGTCAAACAAATTTGGGAAACTTTTCCTCATTCTAAGTTCTGGTTCTCAAGTAGTCTCACGTTCCCCATCACAATCCCATTTAATTTTAACCATTCGGGTTTTCTTTCTACGATCCACTTTGATCTTTCTATCTAGGATTCGGACTGGATTTCCTTTAATTGTCAAGTTCTCTCTTAAGTTCCTTGGGGTTCTCTCACAAACTCGTTCTCCACTTCCTAAGCACTTCTTTAACATTGAGACATGGAACACATTATGAAACGTTTCTAATTCTATAGGCAACTCAATCCGATATGCTACTTTTCCAACCCTTTCCAGAATCTTATAAAGCCCCATGTACCTTGGTGCCAACTTAGCTGATCGCATAGTCCTTTCCTTCCTTTTATACGATACGGTTTTGAGGTAAATCAAGTCACCTACTTTGAACTCAAGTGCTTTTCTTCTCTTGTCTGCATAGCTCTTTTTCCTATCCTGAGCTGCTTTCATATTGAGCTTTACCATTCAGATCTTTTCAGTTGTGTCCTCTATGAAGTCTCTCCCATAGATACTTCGCTCCCCCACTTGTCTCCAACATAATAGGGTTCGGCAAGGCCTTCCATACAATGCCTCATATGGTGACATTCCAATACTAGCATGATAACTATTATTATAAGCAAATTCAATCAAAGGTAACTGTTCCTCGAGTGTTTGGATTGTCCTTTCGGATTGTCCATCCGTTTGCGGGGGATAGGCTGTACTTGTGTGGACCTTTGTCCCTAACTTAGTTTGAAGAGCTTTCCAAAACTGAAACAAACTTAGTGTCCCTGTCCGAGACAATACTTGCGCGTGCTCCATGCAACCTAACGATCTATCTTACATAGATCTCGGCTAACCTTTCAACCCTATCCGTTCTATTAACCGCAAGAAAGTGTGCGAACTTTGTCAACCTGTCCACTATTACCCATATTAAATCCTTTTTATCACACATGGGTAATCCCGTAATGAAGTCCATTTTTATCATATCCCATTTCCATTCCGGGATAGGTAAACTTTGCAATAGTCCACTAAGAACTTGGTATTCAGCCTTAACCAATTGGCAATTTGGGCATTCGGATACCCACTTAGCCACATCACGTTTTGTTCCTATCCAATGATAGTATCTTTTCAAGTCACGGTACATCTTTGTCGATCCTGGGTGGATTGCTAACTTAGACTTATATGCCTCTTTAAGGATTTCATTCTTTAATCCTTGATCATTAGGAACACATACACGACCATTAACCAAAATAGTCCCATTGGTAGAAGTTTGGTATTCAGTTCTATCATTCCCTGCGGCCTTTTTCAAGTTCTCATCTTTTTCTTGAGCCATCTGGACTCTAGTCAACAAATCAGCTTGATCTGCAGCCTCCAGGCCTAAGGGTTCCTCTTCTACTGTTAAGGCCAACAAACTTAAGGTTGCAACCTTGTCTACCAATCGTTTCAACTCCTTCTCGGAGTCCATGTCCACATGTTTCCTACTTAGTGCATCCAAAACTAAGTTTGCTTTACCCAGGTGGTATTCTATGACCAAGTCATAATCAGCTATGAGTTCCATCCATCTTCTTTGCCTCAAGTTCAGATCTGGTTGAGTGAAGATGTACTTCAAACTCTTATGGTCCGTGAATACTTGGATCTTTTCACCATAAAGATAGGATCACCAAATCTTTTAGGCAAAATCAACCGCAGCCAATTCTAAAACATGAGTGGGATAGTTCACCTCATGTTTCTTCAATTGTCGTGATGCATAAGCAATCTGCATCAACACACAGGCCAATCCCATTCGTGATGCATACGTGTCACCACATACAGTTTGTTTGGTTCTGGCAATGCTAAAACTGGAGTACTAGTCAACATATCCTTGAGTTTTGTGAAGCTCTCTTCACATTCCTTGGTCCAAATAAAAAGGACATCCTTCCCTGTAAGTTGAGACATAGGCTGAGCCATCCTTGCAAAGCATTTCACGAACCGTCTATAGTAACAAGCCAATCCAAGAAAAGTCCTTACCTCCATTGCGTTCAACGGTCTAGGCCAATTCGAGATTGCCTTTATCTTTTCTGGATCCACGGACAATCCTTTGTCCGAGACCACATGACTCAAGAATCCTACTTCCCTTTGCCAAAAGCTACACTTACTTAGCTTGCTAAATAATTTGTGTTCCTGTAGTTTTCCCAAAACTGTCCTTAAGTGGCCCTCATGTTCCTCAGAGGACTTAGAATAAACCAAGATGTCATCTATGAAGATGATCACGAACTCGTCCAAGAATTCTCTAAACACATCGTTTATTAGTTTTATGAAGGCAGTCGGTGCATTGGTCAGCCCAAATGGCATAACCACAAACTCATAGTGCCCATACCTTGTCCGGAATGCAGTTTTCCGGATGTCATGTTCTGCAATTGGGATCTGAAGATAACCTGAAGCTAAATCAATTTTTGAGAACCAAGTATCACCTCTAAGTTGGTCCAAACTCATCCACTCGTGGAAGAGGGTAATTGTTCTTTACAGTCACTCTATTTAATCTACGGTAGTCAATAAACAACCTGAAGGTTCCATCTTTCTTTTTCACAAACAGCACCGATGTACCCCATGGTGAACTACTCGGTTTTATAAACCCCTTATCCATTAGTTCACTAAGCTGTCTTTTCAAGTTAGCCATCTCCACAGGCGCCATTCGGTATGGTGCTTTGGAGATAGGCGTCTATCTGGGTTCTAGTTCAATTGTGAACGGATCAGACCATTCTGGTGGTAATTCCGTGACTGCTGCAAACACATCCTCGAACTCATTCACCACTGGAATGTCCTTAAGTTCTGTTTCTATTCCAACTTCAACCATTGAGATCGTAACTAAGTACAACTCACATCCTTTCTCGAGCATCCGTTCTACTTGGACAGGCGAGACAATCAAACTACCTGAAGTGGGTTAGATTCCTTGATACACCAACCAATTTTCGCCATTCTCAAACTCAACTCTACCATGATAACAATCTATGTGTGCCTTGTACTTTCTAAGCTAATCCATTCCTAAGATCACATCATATAGTTCTGCTTCACAAATCACAAGGTCAGTTGGCATGTTCACTCCTTCTATGAGCACGGAGACGTTCCCAATGTCTCCTAAGACACCCATTAGTTGCCCTCCAGCTGCTCGGACTAACAACCCACTACTTACTCCAGGTTCTTTCTTAAACTCACCAATATTGATCATTCTCGGGTGCACAAAACAATGTGATGCCCCGGAATCAAACAACACATGGGTTTACACACCACCCATGATTACGGTCCCTACATGTTTATTTAGACACTAAGGATCCTAGTTCACACTACATAAGAAATCAAGTTCANTTGATCATTCTCGGGTGCACAAAACAATGTGATGCCCCGGAATCAAACAACACATGGGTTTACACACCACCCATGATTACGGTCCCTACATGTTTATTTAGACACTAAGGATCCTAGTTCACACTACATAAGAAATCAAGTTCATAAACAGAAAACATTACGGTGATGAACAGAACTTACCAGCGATCGTTCGTGAGGTGGTCTGGTTGGTTGGATCCGCAATCAATGAGTATGCTCTAGGTGTTACAGCTGGTCTCTTTGGCGGTGGTGGTGGTAGTAGTGGCAAATTATCCCTTGCCCGCTTCCCTGATGGTTTAAGCGGCTTGGGGTAATTAGCTCGGATGTGCCCTGTTTCCCCACAGTTATAGCACACCCTTGGTCATTCTGTACGGATATCCTTTGCCCATGTGTCCTCCTATGGACAATCACGAACCCTATGGTCTGTACTACCACACCTAAAACATGCACCAGAAGCCATCCTACATCCCTCAATATGCTCCTTCCCGTAAATCTTACACGTAGTGCGAGCCATAACCGGTTTTCATGGCGTATTCCCATCTGTTCTCCTTTGTCTCACACCCAAACCTTTTCTTGGTTGAGTTTGCTTCACGGTTGGGCCCCTTTTCTTTTCACTCACCGATATGGCCTCCTCTAATCCACTCTCCAATTGGGCAGCCTTTTCCAAAAGCTCCACAACTGAATTATAATTCCGTACTTGGCACACATTGCAAAGTTCAAGCCGCAGCCTATGCATGAATCAACGCACTTGGACTTTCTCATCATCTAAATCACATCCAGCATACCTCCTAAGGTTGTTAAACTGATTCTCATACTCTCTCACGGTCATTGATCTCTGACTAAGATCCAAGAAGGCTCCTTCTAGCCTATCATACACCTAGGGTGGAAAATACTTTTTTTGAAACTCCTTACAAAATATTTCCCATGTGCAGTTCGGGTTTGCCATTCGGCCTGAAACTCCTTTCCACCAGTTGTGGGCATCACCCTCCAAGTAATGAACCACTATATCACACCTATATTCCTCCGGACAACGAATAGAGTTGAAGTTCCTCTCCAACCTACTCCTCCACTCATCAGCCTCGATCGGCTTAGCTCCTCCAGCAAAGAACTTTGTGCCAAGTTTTTGCATATGATCTATTATTTTCAGGTATGGTGGAGTGGCCGAGGCTTGGGCAGCCTCTTCGGTCACATTCCATGCAGTTTCAGCATCCGCACGCGGTAGCACACTCTCCACGGGTACCTCACCCCGCTGTGGGGGTACGATGTCAGGCGATGCTATAGCCGGTAGTCTTTCCAAGACTTGGGCTAACATAGCCACGATAGGGTTCAACCCATACTGATCTCCAGCCCATCATTCGCAATTGGGGTCGACGGTGTTGCTGACACCTCATTCTCACTGCGGTCAACACTTTGTTGACGTTCCTCATTGTTCCTCTCATCACATTCAGTCCTACCAGTAGCATTGCGGGAAGTCTCACCATTCCCCACATTACCTCTCCTTCCTTTACGAGTAGTA